>PVJL010000324.1:0-254615 GCA_004026885.1 Lyroderma lyra | reverse complement strand
TACCTGTAGTCCTTAAATCTTTATTAGTACCGCAAGCTGCAACCAGATGTGTACTGCTGCCTGCTCTGTTTCTCAGTTTTGGGAATTATAGACATGAAGGGAATGCAAATGGCAATTCAGATTCTCATTTTTAAGACCTGACATAATCAGAAATGGTGCTACTCACAAGTTAAGCTTATATAAATTATAGATCACCTTATAAGAAGGGTGTTTTGGACAATAAAATCTTTAAACCTTCTTCCAGGCATAAACTTACATATCCTATGTTTAATTATCTATATTAAAGAAGAGAAGGTTTTTTAAAAGTAAAATATAGAAGTGCTTAGTCTAGTCCTAATCTTATCACATAATTGATAAATATTAATAGGATCTAGACTATATTAGTATTTCAGATGAGAAAGAATATATTTGAATCAGGTAGATAAAAATATTCTGTTAAATACATAAAATATTATAGTAGAAAACACAGGTTGAGTTTAAATATCACGTCTCTGATAAACAGTTTTTAAAAACAAGGTAATGCTTTGAAAATTTTATTATCAAATTTAAATCAATTATCATCAAAATTTATCAGATTCAAATATCTCTGTCATCTGAATTATACCTTATACTCCTATTGGCATATCAAACCTTTTTGGAGAAGGATAAGTTTTTAAACCATTAAGGGTCAAAATATCTGGCAAAATAACATACATACAAGTAAAACAATCATGTTTTACAAAAGTTGAAAGGTGTTAACTGAAAAACCAAACCACTTTATTTGTTTGTTTATTATTGTTAGACTTATTGGGGTGACATTGATTAATAAGAATCATATATGTTGACAGTCAACTATCAACAGCCAAACCACTTTGGAATGTTCAACAATAGGAAGTTGAAATGAAGAGTATAGTTTCAGATGTATCTTCATCTCTTTAAGCCCACACAGAGACCACGATGTATATCTCCATTAACTCACTGGTTGACATCTGTGGACCAATCCAGTATTTTTCATGGAACTGTACCAGGGTAACAGATATTTTAAAAATATTAAAGAAAACACAACTACTCATACTTCATCCTAGGCTTTATGGTTTCATAGGACTCCTGTCTAATTTGATAAATGTCTTTCATACTATTAAAATGAATGCCTGGAAAGCCTATAGAGCTTCACTTGTCTCAAAGACATGAGATTTTATTTGATGTTAGAGGAAATTCCAACCATTTTTTACAAAATATTGGTTCTTTTGACTAGATGGCACAGAGTTAAGAACTATTTTACATAAATCATTAAGTAAAGGTAGATATGTTTGTTTTTCCTCCTATAGTAATCATTTTAGTTTGTAATATGGATTAATTATGTGTCAAAGTTATATACTTAAAACTCATTTTGAAATACAATTCAACTAAGTATCATCAACTTTTGAAAATCAGTTGTATATTTTGGATATTATATTAAATTTATATTACTGTTTTAGAACTATGTTATGATTTAAGAGTTAACTTGTATTATCTCATTCATGAATCTCAACCTTTTGTGTAAGTAGAGCTAAATGTAGTCACATATACAATAGAAACATTGTATAATAACATAGTATTTAAAATTATGCCACCTTAAAAACTAAAACACTTATTTTCAGTTTGTGAAATAAACCATTATGCAGTTGTGGAGTGTAACTGAAATAATATAAAAATACTTGAAATATTATTGTTATGCTACCAGGTTACTTGCTCTTAATTCAGTTGCTTAATGTTTCTGAATGCTGGGTGCCTAATTAACAGAATGGGGATTTAAGGTTCTCTTTCCCATACCTACCACATGATGTTGTTTCAATTATCAAATGAGATGATCAAAAGAAATGTGTCAAATGCAATCATTACTTGTTGTAAAATAATGCATGCAAAACTGTTTAAAACTGCTGACACTATTTGACATTCCATTTATTTCAGGCAAAAATACATTCAACTTGACTGCCATTTGAATGACAGTTGAGTAAAGGTGTTGATTAAAATGCAATGGAGTAACTGTTTCCAGTACTGCGTTTTAGACCTCAGTTAGAACATACAGGACATATTAAGATATGTACAATTGAAAATAATTAGAACTGAGACAGCTAACACTAAATACTTTTCAGTTATTATTCTTATCTTGAAAGAGGACACATGTCATAACCCTATGTCCATAATAATTATATTAGCAAACAAGCAAATAAAAAAGTTAGTTTACATTGATTACCATATACCTACCGACTCCAGACATTTCAGGAACACTGGCAGTGTATAAGTCTTTTGTGAATTTTGGTTCATTGTCATTGATATCATGGATTTTAATGATAAATTCAGATTCAGGTTCCACCTGCCGCCCGGTCTTTCTGTCTATAGCCTTGGCACGAAGAATGTACAAGGATTTTTCTTCTCTGTCTAATTTCTTTGCAGCATGAATATCTCCTGTATTTTCATCTATAACGAATAGATTGCCAGCCCCATCTCCTGTTAATATGTATTTTAAATTTCCATCTCCTTTATCTTGGTCAGTGTGAAGCTTCAGAGAGGTAGAAAAGAAAAGTTCTATAAATACATGCATTGTTATTACAGAAAAAATAATTTTGGCACATATTTGTCTGTCTCCACATAATATAACTGGAACAATGAGTGTGATGTTTATCTTGATTTTCGCTGTGGGGAAACTAAGCATTTCAGTTTTATCATTCTCAAAAATTATGAACAAATATATTTATATATCATAAGGAACTAACTTTAAAAGATAAAAGTAAATCTATCTTTTTTCAGAAAACAGTGTTTCCAAGACATTTTTGAATAGAATGCTACCAAGACTTTAACCTCTAGTACATTAACAAGAAAATAAGCGTATTAACCTAGATCTTGATTGCAAAATATTAATATATTTTTATGACATTTAAAATAATTAAACTCAAAGAGGTGATGTGAGGAAACATCAATTTCTGAATTTATTATTATTATAAGTTTAGGATATGTACTGTAATTTTAAAGTGATTTTACTTCCCTTCCATATAATATTGTTTATATTGTCATCAAGGAGACCAGAGAGAGAGAATTTTAATCTCATAGATTATTTTCTGTAAGACTTTGGGTAGGTATCCTTTCAAACACAATCTTCTCATTTGTTTTGAAACTGGTTTATTTTATTGACATTTGAAATTTCAAGTGATATAAAATGCACAGGGCCTTTCCACTGGCCACACAATTTAATGAAAATAGTAGGAATTTTTTCATACATCATCTTCTTTCTTCTGATACACACCTACCTAAAAAATAAACTTTTTAATGCAGAAAGCTGTTCACTGCATATTTAAAACATGCAAATGAATCATGGAGTCACAGAAATTTTGCTTTGGAAAAAAATCTCAACATTTCTGCCAGCCTAACATTATTCTGAAACTTGAGTGTTTACTAGCTTATTCCTGCTATGTTGTCACCCATCATATACCCCACAATTTTCATCACAACCTGGCTTCAACCTATTTTTTGGTGCCTATTGCATCTATGAATTATTTGACTATGTAATCTGTCTTTTGTGTTAGCCAAAATTAAAAACTTAGGATTCATATTTTACTCCTTTACTTTCAAAACCAATGTTGAGATAACTATCTGCAAGCTTTTCTTCTCTAGAATATCTTCCTGACCATCTATCTGTCTCCATCTGTATAATTACCACCCTTGTTCTGTTCTCCATCACATCTTTTCTAGACCACTAATACAATCTCCTAAATGAGGTCTGCTTCCCCTCCTTCTCTACTTCTAACAGTTGTTCATACCAAAGAAGTTGAGTTATCTGTATGGCAAATCCGTCATGTCACTTTCAACTTAAGAATCAGTAAGGCACAATATATAACAACCATGAATCTAAAGTCTTACAATCCAGGGTTAGCCTCATGAAAATTTCAGTGCTATCTTGGGCCAATTGTGTGCTTGCATGTGAGCATGCCTGTCTGTGTGTGTTTACTAAGCCTCTCTTATGGGAGGATAATAATCTTTAAAAAAATATTTACTTTTATTGCTATTCTAATTATTTGGACTCTGTAGCCTTATTTATACATACATATCCATACTCTTACTCTCATCTCTAGCTGCATAGCTGCAATTTTTCCCCACTTCACTCTGCATTGTATACATAACAATTGTTTTGTTTTGCCTTTTGTTTTCCTCATCTCTCAGAAGACACCTTCCAGCTTTCATACCATATGTTGGCATATGTTGTTCTTACTCTTTACCACCCTTTCTCTTCTCTTCATTTTCTCCTAGCTAAATATTTCTCCTATCTCCCTTAAATTTTTTTTCTTGAGGGATATCTCTCCTGACTCTGTAAATTAGAATAGGCATGCCTGCTCTGTAATTATAAAGCATATTTCACTTTTCTATTATGATGCTCATCACATTTGGTGAAAATTGATTACCATGCCCAAGAAATTATAAAATAAATAAGAGAAAGATGGATATTTTTCTTTCAAATCACTAGAATCTCAATACGGTTCTTAAAAAAACAAATACTTCTACTTTTTAAAATAGTATGTGTTTCCATATATACAAGTTTGTCATTGATTATTAGAAAAATAAGATCATAAATAATATTAATACCCTTTTTACTTAAATCACATCTTAGATATCTCTATATGCCAATAATATTCTTTAATGAATGCATTTTTCAAATACTTTTTAAAGCAATTATATAATAAATATGTATATACACTCACACACACACACACACACATCTTTGTATTGCTAGTACTTTAATGCTAAAAGGAGAAAAAGAAAAGTTTCCAAATGAAAGAAAATAAGAAAGAATGAACAACATAGATGTATAGATAATTGACATGTATTAGAAGCTATATTTAATTAGGCAAAAATTGCCACAACAACTATATATTTAAGGTGTGTCTATGGTGATGCCCACCTCTGGATGAGATTAACATTTGAATTTATAGACTGAGTAAAAGTGGACTTCTCTCCTCCAACGACGGCAGGCCTCACTTAATCCTTTAAAGGACTTGATATAAAACAAGTCTGAGTACGAGAGGATTCAATTCACTCTCTCTGTCTGTCTGTCTTAGATTGAGACTGGAAATTATACCATTAGCTCAGACCCCAACTATTCCATCAGCATTCCGGGGTCTCTGGCTTGCTGACTGCAGATCTTGGGATTTTCTAGGCTCCATAATATTGTGAGCCAATTTTTTATTTTTTAATTTATTTTTAATTTATTTTTTTTTGGGGGGGAGATAGTTCCCTGGCTAGGAATCCAACCCAGGCCGCAGCGTTGAGTGCCGAAGCCTAGCCACTAAACCACCAAGGAACCCCTTAATTTTTTATTGTATATTTACATATAATAATATAACATATGAAAATATAAAATAATATAAATATATATTTGCATACATTTTGTGGGAGAGAAAAATCAATATTATGTATATATGGTAAATGATATAAATATAAATAATATTTAAATTATATTTATATATATAAAATTTGTATTAGCCTGTTTTGTTTTAGAGAAAGAGAATCCATAGTCTTTAGAGAGATGAAATTTTAGAATAGGTTTGTTGCTTAAGACCTACTTACTTACACTGAGAGGGTTCGAGAGACACACTTTTACCATTACTGTGAGAAGTAAATTTGTGAGGGAGCCTTGGCATTCTTTGTTGCACCATGATGAAGTAACGGCTTGAGCTAAAGCCGACCCGAGCCTTGGCATTCTTGAAAGAGCTTTGTGATTACTCTTCTATGTAGACCAGACCCTATGGCCATAAAATAGGAAACCAAAATACAGTGGGAGTAATTGGATCCCAGAGTAACAGGGGCCACCTGGTGACATTCAACTGCCAAAAGATAGGTAATGGGGTTACCATAATGAGCAGTTATAGTCAAAGTAGTCGTCAGAATAGTCTGATTCACATAGACCTATGGCATCAGCGAGTTGATGGTGGTATTTTAGAAATGAAATAGATAGGAATTCTATAAAATTCTTACTTATCTGTGTAAGCAGAAAAGTTCAAGCTCAAAAAAAAAAAAGGACTTGACTTGAATTATAACAAAACAAAGAATCATGACCCCACAATTAATTCCTAAACTTGAACCAGTCTACAGACCCAGAAAGCCTTGAATGAAGAGGATGCTGATTTCCCCAGAGGAAGAATATACCCCTAAATCATCTTTTCTCAGCCTTTCATTGAAAGACTGACACCTTTTATGAGGGTTAACTATGCACTGGGAAAAAGGAAATGACCAAATCTTTTGTGCTTTCTTACTGGACATTGGCTCTGAAGTGACACTGATTCACAGAGACCCAAAACATTGTGTGCTCTGCCAACCAGGGTAGAGAAAAATAGAAGTCAGGTGATTAGTGGAGTTTTACCTGAAGTTAGTCATACAAATAGACCCAGTGGGTTCCCAAACCCATCCTGTGGTGAAGGATAACTTGTCGTATCTAGCTCACCCTATAACCAATGAAAAGGGCACAGTGCCTAGTAGGCCGTTTTGGCTTTTTGGGGAGTATATTCCTTGTTTGGGCCTGTTATTCATGTCCTTTTACCAAGTCACCTAAAAGGCTGCTACTTTTAGTGGGGCCCAGAAGTTGAGACATCTCAGCAACAGGCTCGGGCTGCTCTGCAAGCTGCTCTGCCACTTGGGCCATGTAATCCAGCAGATCCAGTAGTGCTTGAAGTGTCATTGGCAGATAGGGATGCTGATAGGAATTTTTGGCAGCCCCTACAGGTGAATTGCTGTGCAGGCCCTTAGGATTTTGGAGAAAAGCCCTGCTATCCTGTGTAGATAACTAATCTTTTGAGAAACAGCTCCTGGCTTGCTAATGGGCCTTAGGAACTGAACACTTAACCATGGGCCACCAAGTAACCATGCAATCTGAGTTGTTCATCATGAAGTGAGTGTCATCTGATCCATCAATCCACAAAATTGAGTGTGCATAGCAGCACTCCATCATCAAACGGGAGTGATGTATACAGGATCAAGCCTAGACATTCCCTAGAAGCAAAAGTTAAGTTACAAAAAGAAGTGGCTCAAATCTCCTTTGTCCCAACTGTTTCAATACTGACTTATCTCTCCCTACATGCACCTATAGTTTCAGGAGGAGTTCCTTCAATCAGTTTACAGAAGAAGAAAATTCTTGAGACAGGTATAAAAGTAGTTCTTCTTGATATTCAGGCATCACTAAAAAGTGAATAGCTTTATCACTATAGACCCTTTCTGGGATGTCCTTGAAGGACAATAGTGAAGAGAAATCATCTCGGGGGAAGAACATCAAGTACTGCACTTGGTTGTTTACTGTACTTGAAAAGAAAAATGGCCAGACATGCAATTGTATATAAATTCATGAGCTGTCACTAATGGTGTAGCTAGATGTTCAAGAACTTACAAGAAACTTAATTGGGAAATTGGTGACAAAATTTGGACAAGAGATGTCTGGACAGACCTCACTGAATGTGCAAAAAACAAAAGTATTTGTGTCCCATGCACATGCTCACTAAAGACTACTTCTGCAATGTAGAATCTTAATAATAAAGTGGATAGGATGACCTGTTCTGTGCATACCAGTTAGCCTCTTTACCCATCCACTCCTGTCATCTCCCAATGGGCTCATGAACAAAGTGGCCATGGTGGCAGGGATGGAAGTTATGCATGGGTGCAATACGAACATCCACTCACTAAGGACCATCTGACTATAGCCACTGCTGAGTGCCCAATCTATCAGCAGCGACCAACACTGAGTTCTCAATATGGCACCATTCCCAAGGTGATGAACCAGCCACCTGGTGGCAGGTTGATTACATTGGACTGCTTCCATAATGGAAAGGGCAATTTTATTATTATTAGAATAGACACCTACTCTGGATATGGATTTGCCTTCCCTGCACACAATGCTTTTGTCAAAGTTACCATCCATGGACTTACAAAATGCCTTATCCATCTCCATGGTATTGCACACAGCATTGCTTCTAATCAAGGAAATCACTTCACAGCAAAAGAAGTGTGTTAATGAGTGAATGTTCATGGAATTCATTGGTCTTACCATTGTCCACATTGCCCTGAAGCACCTGACTTGATAGAATGGTGAAATGACCTTTTGAAGACTCAATTACTCTTGACAACTAGAAGCCAATACCTACAGGGTTGGAGCAAGTATCTCTAAAAGGTGGCCTATGCTCTGAATCAGCATCTAATATGATGCCGTTTCTCCCATTGGCAGGATACATGGGTCCATGAACCAAGGGGTAGAAATGGGACTGGGACCACTATTATCCTTAGGGACACTAGCAAAAATTTTGCTCCCTGTTGCTGGAAATTTATCCTGTGCTGGGCTTAATTCTAAAGGAAGAGATGTCCACCAGGAGACAAAATAATAATTCTACTGAACTGGTAGACTATTTCCTGGTAACTTGGGATTCCTCATCCCTGTGAATTAACAGGCAAAGAAGGGAGTTAGTGTATGTACTTCCTGTGGTGATTGAGTCTGACTATAAAGGGGACATTAAACTGCTACTCCATGCTGGAGGCAATACAAAAGTATGTCTAGAATACAAAAAAAAACCTTTGAATGTCTCTTGGTATCTCCACAACCTGTGATTAAAGTCAATGGAAAACTGTAACAACCCAGTCTATACACGATTACTAATGGTCCAGATTCTTCAGGAATAAACATTTGTGTCACCGCACTAAATAAAGAACCACAACCAGATGAGATGCTTGCTAATGTCAAGGGAATATAGAATTGGTAGTGACAAATACCAGCTATGATCACATGATTAGTTAAAGAAATGAGGACTATAATTAGGCTGACCAGACATACCATTTTAAATGGGACAGAAAACAATGGTACTGTCCCATTAAATGGTGCATACGGTCAGCCTAGTTTCACCAGGCTAAGTTCAAGGTGTCATTGGCTGACCACATATGCCATTTAAAACAGGACAGTATCATTGTTTTTTTGTCTCATTTAAAATGTTATGTCTGGTTAGCATAACTGTAATTGTTATAAGTATGTCCTCCTTATATTGCTATGAACATGTGTTATGTATATAAGTTAAGCAAATATTGTTTTGTTTCCTTTCTTATTTCATTATCATATAACATAAGATGAATTGCCTATATTATGATATTTAAGTATTGTTAATTTTACATTGTTGTATTTAAGTTAGAGGATGTCAAAGAGAAGTAGATATCACTTAAGAACTTTACCTCTTTTTCTGGAGAAGGGATTAGTGTTATTTCTGGTGTATGCAGGGTAGTTGGCAGAAATACAAATCTTGTTACTGTCTTTATTTAGAGATTAAGTATGGTCTTAGAAGGTGTGTATGGGTGCAAAGTTGACAAGAAGTGGACTTGTGATGGTAAATTTTACGTGTCAATTTGACTGGGCCATGGAGTTCCCAGATATTTGGTTAAAGATTACTTTGCATGTGTCTGTGAGGGTGTTTCTGGATAAGACTAATACTAGAATTGTGAACCATGTAAAGCAGATTGCTTTCCCCAATGTGGGTGTGAATTATTCACATTTTATTTAGCTGTAATCTCAATCTCTAATGGCCTTCCTTGTAAGGGCCAGTGCTAGGGCTTAGATCTTGTTGAAAGCAGCAATGTTGACAATGTCTGAATACAACAAAAGGCTGAGTAAGAGAGAATCTGTTCTTTGTCAGGCTGTGTTTGATCTCAGACTCAGACTCAGACTAGAACTAAGACTTTTAGCTCTCCTTGTTCTCAGGCCCTACAGATGCAAAATTAAACTACATTGGGTCTCAGGCCTTCAGACTTGGAATCAAATGGTGTTTTAGACTCTCCTGAGTCTCCAGCTGGCCAATAGCAAACCTTGGAACTTCCCAGGCTCTGTCATCACATTAACCAATTTCTTATATCTGAGGGCTGTCTGGAAAAAACCCAGCCATAGATGCCTCCATTTTTCATATTACATGGCTGTATGCTATATAGTCTGAGTCTAATTTTCTGGAAAACCCAGACAAATACAACATTTGAAAATAAAATTTGTAAAATCAAAGCAAATTAATCCCTCCTCAATTTTCTTTTAAAAATTAAGATTGAGGGTTGTTTTTCATTATTTTCAAATTAAGATTGAGGCTTGTTTTAACTTTTGAAGTGTTTTTAATTGCAAAACTATGCCATATTGCCCAACTCTTATTATCAATAATACTTACACATCCTTAAAAATATATATGGAATTTTTTATCTTCTTGTTTATTATTAATGAGGAAAGACATAAGAGCTATTGCTGATAGTGGCTAAAAATAGCTATTAAAAACAATTACAATACTCATATCTGGTGTTATAATAATGTTAAAATGCACCAATATATTTTTAAGAATAGTATGTTTTGTGTTAGCCTTAAAGGTAGATTTTTCTTCTACTCAAGTTACATATATTTTACACTGTTATTACTATACAAAAAGTATGAAGGAAACATAACTTTTATGAATAAATCACAGTGCTTATTTCACCCAGAGAAGTGCTCTATTCAATAGGCAATTGGAACACTTATTGTTGAAAGGCTCTCTATGGTTTGGCTAATCATTTAAATGAATATGTTCTCAGGGGTAGTAAGGGGAGATCTCAATAGAATTGTTTATAGAATCCAGAGGTTGAAATAGAAGATTGGGGGAATGCAATTATGAAAACATCTTTTCATCTAATGAACTTTTTCTTCCATTATTCCTTATCTAGTGATGGTGGAGCCATTTAAAATTTGTGTCTATCTAATGAATGCCTAAGGCCTAATTCCAATGTCATTGAATTTACCAGTGTATATTTCCAAAGGTATGTTAGAATGAGTCATAACATCAACCGTATGGCCTAAATTAGAATTATGCAGCACGGCTTGTCCTAGATTCTCTATCTGCCAAACCCCTCACGTGCACAGAGATGAGGTGGAGGGTAACTGGGGAGCGTTGATAAGCCTGCTTTTATTATCATCTCTGTAGGTAGATAACATGACTGTTAAGCTTAAAAGTCAACCTTAGGTGCAAAAAAAGTAATAAATAAAAATAAGAGCTAGAACATATGGAAACGGTACTCAGAAAAGGATTAGTGTATATCAGAGAGGATTTCAACTAATTTGCAAGTGAGTGTCTCAGGACAAGAGACTAGTACTCTTAGTTATCCCTGTCACATCTAATGGTGACCAATGACAAGAGGAAACGAAATCTGAGGACTTGTTATCCCCACAGAAAAAAATACTGAACTCCGGCTCATTTTTTCATTGAAGCAAAATACACGGTGACTTGATACACCAGGCCTCACTGTTTCAAATGGTCTGTGAAAATGTCAGGAACTCATCCGGAGGTTCTGAATAGGATTGAAATAACATTTGTAGAATATGGTAAGCATGATGAAAAGGTGTTGCTATCCCAAATAGGGATACTAGAGAAAGCTTTTTTTTCAGGAGACTGGCAATGGCTGGAAATTGGTCTTGAGAGAAAAACAAAGCTCTAATTATATCAATTCACTTAATAATAACTTTAACAGAGCTATCAACAGTAGTAAAATAGGGCTTATTCATTGCTAGGAGAGGCTATCAGATGCCATCAGCTCGCATGGCTTTAAACTCCAGTGACGGTGTTTCTTAGAGAGCCAAAGGAAATTCACTTGTGTAAATGATATGTTAAATGTAAATAATAGTAGATCATCACAAAACAAACAGAAAAACAAAACAAAACAAAGAAAGCCCATGGTTTTATCATTGTTTTTAAATTCCTGAATATTACAAATAAAAAAAAGTCTTCACTATGGTGTAACTCATTGGGTTTGAATAGGTCGAGGGGAAAAACTTTGTCATCACACCAGGAAGTCAGTGTCCAAACTCTTTTCTATTTAAACTGGGATAGTGTGATGTCCATAAACCAAATGTAACCCAGAATTTATAAAATAATGTTCTTTAATCACAATCTCAGTCAGTTGGAATGTATGGTACATAGGGAAGTTACCCAATTTCTTTGACAAAGGTATAGGATAGACACATGGTTTGAAAAAATTGATTTCTAGAATTAAATTACAACCAGCCTTGTGTAAATGATAATTCTCCAGAATGAGAAATTATTTTACAATCTAAATTGAGGTCACCACTTGATAAAAGGCCTCTGAAAACTGTCCAGAAAAAAAGTAAACTTGGCCTTGCAATTTAATTCAATAATCACTTAAATCAACACAGAAGGCAGTTCAACGATTGTGGTCACTGGAGGAATAACAGTAATCGCATTGGTAAAAGAATATTAAAACAGCTCTGAGGAGCTATCAGCATGTTTAAACAAAGGAAATTCCTATTAAAAACTATATGAGTCAAGTCTAATTCATTGTGATGGTATTAGTAAAATTGATGTGTGTAGAAAATATAACACAAACTGTAAGACAAAAAATGAAAATGTATCCTAGAAATATACAGTATGGAAATATTGACTGGGGACAGAAGTTGGATTAGGAAGTTAAATAGTTCACCTACATCTTTCCTTCACATTGCTGAAAAGAAGTTGAAAAGAAGGCATGTGAACATGATCTAATCTTGATGTAAACATGCTAAAACAATTTCCTACAAACAAACTAAAAGATAATCGTTATCTTTAAAATGCTTTTGTGGACTGTCCGTGTTTTAGGGTTGCCTTTGGTAATTAAATCAATAATCTGTGATTATTGAGTCATGCCCTCTGGGAAATGTCACATAAGCTATCTGAGTATAAAACAGATGTTTCATAACTTAAATAAAACATATTTCTAAAGCAGATGACTGTCCCTCAATCTTAGGGACCTATTCTTTAAATACAGGCTGGAAATTTACCCTATGGGGTTAGAGAGAGATGCACTGCATAGCCTGCACCTCTTCCTCCTTTATATTTTTCCTTAGATTGTATGTGTCCTTGAAATTATTAGTAAAGCTTGATATTGGGCAGTATCTCTGACCTAAGCTAGTCTGATATGACAATCGCCTATCATTTGTCTTAGTTCAAAAGGAAAGAATAATCATTTATCATTCCTTAATAGTGACATTCCAATGCTATTCTCACAGATATCTCTTTTCTTAGTTCAAATGTGTCCACAAAATGTTCTTCCTCAACACACAGGTTTGGTTAAAAAAACAAAACAAAACAGTATTTTCCCCTAGGAACTTAATTTTGCCCATCTAAGACTAATTCACATTGAATTAACACAAAATGTCTCCATTCCTTAAAGAAAACACAGTTAAATGAAAGAAAAGTCAAAGTTGAATAGTGAGGCTGTTTTGAAACAGTAATGTAATTAAAATAAATATGTAATTAGGAAACATGGAATATAATTGATATTCCATGCAGTATCAGCATGAAACACACTGCCTGCAGTGAATTCTTCACATTAACTTCAGTGTAACCTCGGTATTTATGAAAGCATATTATATTTCTGCAACATGTTTCCTCATTTTTATTGGAAAACATTAAAGTTTATACTTAGTAATATATTAAATGTTTTCTTTAGAAAACCCAATAAGGCAGTAATTTGACATATACAGGTATTATATAATTTTGATTCAATTATTACAGTATAAATTTGAAAATATGACTATTATTCTGTAATAGTTCTCTCTATTGTACCTTCAAAATATTTAAAAAATAAAACTTATACACCAGTAGTGTACCACATGTGTTCTCACAAAGCATTTTTTCCCAGATATTGCCATGGATACTGCCTTAATGAATTTATTATTATACAGTAATAAGAGCCCCATCCCTTTCTTCTATTTATACTTTCTAAGTAGTTCATCTAGTCAAATGGCTTTACATACAGATTATATGCAAAGATTCTCACAGTGACATTCCCATCCCTAATTCTTTTCACTGTCTTTTCAAATCTAATATTTAAATACCTGACTTTCATACTCATCAATGTGTCAAATATGCCATTTGAAACTGTGTGATTCAAACAGAATTTCCTGTTTCTCTCTGGGCCATTCGCTATTTATCCCATCACCCTGTCTTCTTCAGGACACTCCATTGTGGTCAATAATGCTACCCTTTGTATGACTGATAACATCAAAATTATTTCCTCTCATTATTTCACCTCCTCATCCAATCTGTCTGTAAATTCTATGATATCAATCTTTTCTGTTAACACAGTGGTGTTCAAGTGACCACCGTTGACTACTTGAATTATTCAGTGGTCTATTACTCAGTCTCTCTGAATCTCTTTCTCCTTTAGATTCCATGTTCCACACAACAACAAACTAATTTATTTTCAAAATGGAATCAGTTTATATGAATCACTAGCTTAAAATGTCTGTGGCTTTTTATCACACTAAGTTTCAAACACACACACACACACACACACACACACACACAAACAAACATACATACATATTAAAACCAGTAAAACTAAAAGATTACTATGACTTCCAAGAAATGACCTGACCTTGCCTCTTTCTAACTCTCCAAATTTATCTTGTCTTTATTTTCCTCCTCACTCACGAAACTGTACCCACATTGGCTTTCTTTCTTCATCATGGTATCAATATCCTTGAGCACAAACTTTTTAATTTAGAATGACAGATTAATTACCCTGCCCAAGGCCAAATTCTATTGCAGAAAGGTATTTAAACCAAGATTTCCTGACTCCTCATTATTGCTGTTTATTCCTTTGTAGAATATGTAAATTCCAATTAACAATAACTGTTTTCACAGCTTCCTTAATTTGTGATTATCATTTTTGAATATTAATTATCTCTCTAACTAGAGTTTTGAAAAATGTAAAGCTTTTTATTTTTGATAACTGCCTAATTTATCCCATTTTGAAAAAATAAACCACCATTCTTTGAGTTTTAAGAACTCCCTTCCTGTGGTGAAGATAAAATATTACAATGTAAGAAAGGAAAATACATAAAAATTTTTAAATGATAAAAATTCTGACAAAATTTTTATAAAACCAAATGCTGTGTCATGTATATCATCATGAAATTCAATTTAAACAATTTACAATGGACTGTTATAGTAGTTTCATGAACTGTTAAAACACAATAAACTAAAAGCAAACCTCACTAGTTGATTATTCCTCAACTATTCTCATCTTTTTGATGTTTTTTGTTTTTTTTCTTATCTGTTCTCTCTCTCTTTTCTTTTTTTATTAAATTCATTTGGGTGACATTGGTTAATAAAATTTGTAGATGTAACAATTCTATAATACATCATCTATATATCGCATTGTATGTTTAGCACCCAAAGTCAAATCTTCTTCCATCACTATTTATTTGACCTCTTTTACGTTCTTCGACCCGCCCCTTTCTCCTTACTCTCTGGTAACCACTAAACTGTTGTCTGTTTATGAGTTTTTGTTTGTTTGCCTTGTTCATTTGTTGCTTTCATTTTTTATTCCCCACATGAGAGAAATCATATGGTTCTCGACTTTTCCTGTCTGACTTATTTGTCTTAGTATGAGGATTTCAAGATCTATCCATGTCATCACGAATGGCAGTATTTCATCTTTTCTTATGGCTGCATAATAACTATTCCTTTGTATATGAATGTGTGTGTGTGTGTGTGTGTGTATACACAAATATATAGATACACACACAAATATATATACACATATCTTTTAAAGCATTAGCTCTCACTATTTACAATGTCTTCTCCCCTATTTTTTGAAGTATTAATTTGATCATTGGTCAAGACTCAGTTTCAATGTGACAATATGTAGAGGTCCTTCCTCATACCCAGTGTTACTTTCCTGTTGCTGCTGCTCTAACAATTTACCACAATCTTAATGGCTTAAAGTAACACCAATTTATTATCTTCCATTTCTTACTTTTCTCTAGGTCAGAAGTCCAACAGGTCTAACTAGGCCCAAATCAAGATATCACCAGAGCTGCATTCCTTTCTAGAAGCGCTAAGAGAAACTACCTGCCTTTGCCTTTTTAACTTCCTAGAGCCTACCTGTTTCCATGGCTCTTAGATTCTTTCTTTCATCTTCAAAACCAGCAAGCAGTAGCAGCTAAAATTATTTTCACATGGTATCTCTCTGAACCTTTTCTGGTTGCATCTCTCTCTCTCTCTCTCTCTCTCTCTCTCTCTCTCTCTCTCTCTCTCTCTCTCTCTCTCTCCATCTGTATCTCAAGAACAGCTAAGTAGCAACCTCAATTCTCTTTTGTCAGATAATGTAACAAAATCACAGATTCTGAGTATTAGGACATAAGCATATAGGCATATTTGGAACCATCATTCTGACTGTCACATATCTTCAGATAGAGTTTCTTATACAAATATTTCAACATTTAGCAGATATACTACTGATATATCATGTGCTAAGCTTCACCAAGGTCTAATGGTGAAAAGGGAGTTTTTTAGAGGCAGACAGACTCGTTTCAAATCTTAGGTCTGCAAATTGACTATATGTGACTTGGGTAACTTTTTGTATCTCCATGAAATCATCATCATAAGAGAAATCACCCTACAATTGAGGATGAAATTTTCTAAAGTATATGAAACACTTAGAAAAGTACCTGGGTCATGGTTAGTGCTTAACAAATATTATGCATAATTATTATCAAATTCAATGAAGTTATCTTTTCATGTGATTTTA
Source organism: Lyroderma lyra (assembly GCA_004026885.1). NCBI lineage: Eukaryota > Metazoa > Chordata > Mammalia > Chiroptera > Megadermatidae > Lyroderma > Lyroderma lyra. The sequence goes on along the minus strand of PVJL010000324.1, from coordinate 238,049 downwards.
TCACTTGTCTATAAGGACATTTAATTACCTTTATCCTTAGTACTAAGCTTTTTAATATTTCCTTAAGATATTTTAGTAATATTAATTGGATAACTTCTGTACCATTTTTTAAATTTTATGAACTTGCTATTTCAAAAATATGTTTATTAGACTTTAATATCATATTTTTATTTATATCTAAAATACTAAAATAAATAAACATACTTTTGAAATTTATAACATTTGCTATAACAGTAGTATAGAAGACATTTTAAATGATATTAATGAGACACGTTTACATATATAAATGAGAAATGTCCTTAAAAGTAAGTTAGAAATAGTTTTCAAATTGACATTTTCATGAATACTTGAAATTACTTATGTAAATTTCCCCCCTTTGGTGGAAAATTCGATACACAACAGTAGGCATTATACATATTCCAGCTGTAGAATTTTATGCTTTCTCTACATCAAATTAATATGTTCTGACACTGCTTATATTTTAAATAAATTACCATTATTTTACATATACATTCTATTTAAAGATTACCTCAAAGTCATTATGAGACTTCTGATTTAAAATGACAGATTAAACAAACAAATACAGATTTCCCTTCTTTCTCACAAACTTCCTGAACTATGACAAAAGGAATACTAAAGTGAGTAGATTCCCAGAAGTGTTGAGAACAATAACTGATATATTGGTAAACTTTAGCCTATTTGTGGAGGAGAGCAAATGGGTGGCATTCATTAATTCATGATTCTGAGAAAAAAGACAGAAATTTCAGAGAAAACAACAAAGAATGCTCCAGTGAGGAACAGAGTAGTTGTGTTTTTGTTTGTTTGTTTAATACACATGAACCCCTGAGATAAACAGAAATGGAAAGAGAAACTGGGAGGAAGACAGTGAGAGAGTTAAGCAAATAATGGTTTATACAAGGCATCATAGCTTGGTTGATTTTTGTCACCCTTCTTCCCTAACCAATATGGAGGAAAGAGATAGTTTACTTCCATATTGAAAAAAGAGATAAGCTCTTCAAAAATTAGAAAAAATTTTATACTATTTTTTCTCGTTTATTGAGATAAAACATGTCCTACTTGTTTGCCTTTCTGATTCTCACACATGCCTTCAGAGATAAAATCTCTCATTCGATAGGGATCTTTCAAATGCACAAAACTGAAGTTCTCCTATAAATAAGGGATGGTGACCATAATAACAGTCATAGAAACAGGCAGACAAAAAATGCTCATGATGCATTTGAAGAAAACTGGTGACTAAAAAGTAAGTTATGATTAGAAAACTGAATTCAGAAGATGCTGCATCAGTACAATGAAGACAAAATTACTTTAACCAAATTCTATGCTGTGATAATCATGAAGAACTTAGATTCACCAGGACAAAATACTTTACTTTAAAAGAAGGACAACTAAAAATCCAGAAAGAACCTATGTAAGAAGAAAATATGCAAAAAATATTAGTAAGAATGACTGGACAAAAATTGGAAAAAAAATTAAGTGATACCAAAAATTAACTCAAATTAGATAAATGTCCTGAGTTTAAGAGCTAAAAATATAAAATTATTACAAGAAAACATAGAGTTAAACCTTTGTAACCTAGGATTCAGCAGTGTATTTTTAAATATGACACCAAAAACACAAGCAAAAAGTAAAACAGATAAATTGATGGCTTAGAAAAAAACAAAAACAGAAAATTGTGTGCATCAAGACACAATCATGGAGGTGAAAAACATAAGCTACATAATGAGAGGAAGTATTTGCAAGACATGTCTGATAAGGGTCTAGTATTCAGCATATATAAAAAACTATTACAATTTAATAACAAAGGCAACACAATTAAAAAATGGTTAAAAATGGTTAAAGAACTTGTATAGACGTTTTTCGAAAGGAGATATTCAAAAGACCAACAAAACACCAACATTTGTCATTAGAGAAATGCTAATGAAAACTACAATAAGATACTACTTTATACCAACCATAATTGATATTTAAAATAAAACAGAAAATATAATAACAAGATGTAGAAATTGGAATCCTCATGTAATACTGGTGTGAATTTAAGAGGGTACATCTTCTGTTAAAAACAGGTTGATGGTCCATCAATAAGTTAAAAATGGAATTATCAGATGACTCAGCAATTCACTATATATATGTATGTATGTGTGTGTGTGTGTGTGTGTGTGTGTATATATATATATATATATATATATATATGCCTAAAAGAATTGAAAACATGTACTGAAACAAGGACTTGTACATGAATGTTCATAGCAGCACTATTCCCAGTAGCACAAAGATAGAACCAGACATCCATCAGTGGATAAATGGATAAATAAATGTTGGTATATTAATACAATGGAATGCTATTCAAATATAAAAATAAATAAAGATATGTACAAGGATGAACCTCAAAAATATTATAAGTGAAAAAAGTCAGAAATAAAAGATAACATAATGTAAGATTCTGGTTACATAAAATATACAGAACAGGTGAATCCTTGGACACTGAAAAGAGGCTAGAAGTTGACAGGGGCTAAGGGCCAGGAGACTAGGGAGTGATTGCTTAGAAGGTATTTGTTTTCTTTTTGGAGTGATAAAAATGTTTTGGAATTAGAGGTGATGGTTGCACATTAAAAATTTGCTAATTCCATTGAATTGTACACTTCAAGATGGTTAATTTTATGTTACTAATACTTCAAAAAAGTAAAAGAAAACAAAGAAAGTAATGAGACAAAGGAATTTGAATCTCTTTGATTTTGTTTCTCATGAAATATTACAATACTACACAAAGAAAAGTCATCCTAAGTGCTTCTAGTGAGGGAAAATAACCAGATTACCTGCCAGGGAATGTGCATTTTAAAAGCAATAGACTTCTCATCAACAGGGATGATCAATGCTGTTATTGTTTATGTTCAAATTGACTTTCCTTCTCAGTGAAGTTGTTAACTAAACATAAGAATAAAATTAAGACAATTCCTGCATAAACACAAAAAAGCTTATCTCCCATATGCCATTTCCAAAGCAACTGAAAAGTTTACACATCACGTTAGACTTTCCATTAATAATAAAATTACGACACTGGAGGCTTTCTATTGAGAATGACATTTATAAATTTGGTCAATATAAAAAAAAAGACAGTTACTTCAAAAAAAGTAAAAATTTCTGGAAAGTATTCACCATGTGATTAGGAAACAATCTAACAAGTAGCATGATTTCAATAACTGACAGATATTAAGAGAGAAAATTCATGTTGAAGCTTTGAATATTTTAATTTCTCATTAAAGTGACATTAATTTTCAAATACATATTGTAGCTCCAATTGTAAACTGAGTATCAGCTGGTATGTCCTGATCTTTAGAGATTTTAAGAACTACACAAACCTCTTGTTTAATATCCTTTTGAAATGCAAAGTCCTCTCCATTAGCTAAACAATTATCAAAGATGTCTGTATTCTATCACGTTTTTGCTCTTTTCTTGTGTGTATTCCAGCTCATCACAGATATATTCTAAAAAAAAAAAACTAAAAATAAATTTAATCCACTTAATTTGCAACCAAGCAACCAGTGAACCAACCAACATTCCCAATGCATTCGTATGTAATTTTCATTGCATTGTAGATTATATTATGCGAGAGCCCAAGTAGAGTCACTTTGACCACTTCACATAAATCTAGAGCTCTAGGTTCATTATCATAATGCCCTTTTTGCTCTAACACACAGGGTTTCTTGTTGACTTTTAGTGACCCTTCACCAAATTATTTAGCCTTCTATCATTGGGAGTTTCCTTAATTAACCACTGTACCCTTTTGGGGTCCTACCCACCAACAGGACAAAGGCAAAACAAAACAACAACAAAAACACTCATTTTTACTATTTTTGTTGGTGGTGGTGGTTTAGATTCTGCCATAAATATCTCTAATTAGTTTATCAATTATTTTTCTAAACAAAAAATCATATGTATTTTTTTTAATTAAGAGAAAAAACCCTTCTGGTAGGTGTCAATGTATTTTGCTGCCAAAAAGAAAAAAAAATCTATTCTCTTTGAACAAGTTAATCTGCAGTGATTTCATAAGAATATGCAAGAAGGTAAAAAGTTACCCATTACTATTATTTGCAAATACAGTTACTATGATACACATAAATACTGAGCAATTTTTGGTCAGACTCATTAAATCACATCAGAATTGATCACTTAGGACTACTAGTAATGATGTAATCTTCAATTTATAGCATTTAGACTTTTGTCCTTTTAGAAGAATATGGCTTGTTTTGCCTAGAAGAAAAAGTAGAGCCTAAGAAAGTACCAAAATAATTCATAAAGACAGTACTAATATAATTTTCTTTGTAGGACAGCAATGGATTTAGCTTCTGGCTCCAGACCCTTTTAAGGTCCTTTTTGTAAGATTATTTTTAAGTTGATTTTGGGTAGGTCACTTACATCAGACTCTCTCTAAGTATATATAGAAAAAAACAGCCAAGCACAGAGGCATTGAATGACAATTTTATCTTTCTTGATTTGTGGTGACAGCAGCTCTTAATTGCCGACATATAAGCCCAGGCAGAAGATTACAGGTTAATAATTTATAGCTTGCTACAAAGATGTAAAATCAGCACTAAATAAATAAATAAATAAATAAACAAAATACAAGTTTATAAAGCAAAATGAATATCAAAACCTCATCTTTTCTCAGTTCACTGACCTAAAACATAGTCTAATATAGAAGTTATATATCTTCAAATATTAGTTGATGTCATTTGTTTTCCTAAAACTTAAAATTTGTACTTTTTCTCTTTTTTTACTCAATAATTTATCTCAGTTTCATATATCATTTTAGAAAGTTTCCTGTACTTGCTTTTCACAATTAAGGGATTATTCATTCTTATTTAAGCAATTTTCAATGAATGGATATTTAGGCTGGCTCCTTTGTTGTCATAGGCTATTACATTGAATGCTATAATGAATATTTCTATACATACATCTTCCTGTCTTTCTAAGAATCTATTTGTTGGATATATTTTTAGTGGCAGAATTGCTACAACTATTAATGATTTTTTTTGGTTATTTTAGAATACTTATTGCTAAAATGCACTTCAAAATGCCTTGACGGTATCAACCTTTTTTAAATTTACAAGGTTCAACGCAGAACCGTATGTCACTATTGTGTTCACATTATTTTTGTTATTGTGAATGAAGTAGATAATCTGTTTTTAGGTTAATGGCCAGAGAAAGATTTTTAGAATAATGATCATTACTAATTTTTGAAATATCAATATGATTAATTAGAACATGAAAGTAAGGCAAAAGTAGAGATTCCATGTAAGTGGATCATGAAAAAAAAATTAGCTTTTACCTTCATATGTATATTTCTGCTCTCAATACCATCAGACTATGTGATTCTTATAACAGTCATTGAACACCTGAGGTGTCCTAGCATAGTGCCTAGAACTAACAGATAGCAATACATAGTTGAGAGTTTAATTGGACTGTACTAATATTTAAAAAGTTCAAAATTGTCTTTGCCTGATACCTATGCTCATTGTTTCTTTAAATTTTTATTTTATTGTTTCATTGCTGACATCAAGAATCCTAGATTTTAATTTTTCTTCTACAGATTTCACTAGTGAGTTGAAAGATAAATTTTATATATATGGATACATGGATATAATATATGTGATCTGTATATATTATGTATTCATGTAATATACACATGTATCATATATATTATATCCATGTATCCATATACCATTTTTAATGTTATATGAGTCTCAAAATTTCTTTATACTGAAATCCATTTTAAATTTTTAAAGATTTCAAATGGTATTTTTTGAATTTTTCAGTTAAAATAAAATTAAAACTATAGTATTAAATTCTGAATTTCATAATTTCAGAGATATGTTATTGTTTTTATGTAAATTGTCACAAATCTAGTCATTGTTTTGTTATACATACAAGTTAACTTGTAGTGACTAACCTAAATTATAGTTCTTTTAAACCAATTATACCCTTTTTTAAAAAAAGCTTAGCAAAAAAAAATGACCATGAGGTACATTGTTTAGGCATAAAGAATAATCCTTATAGATATATTTATAGTTCTTCTAACAACTTATTTAACCTTAGAAAACAGAAAATACAACGTTAATGCATCAGTATATATACATACACATGTATGTGATATCATAGTCCTAGAAATGTTTACCCAATATTGTTTTGCTTGGCTATTCATGATCAAGCTTCATTGTTACATCACATTTATCGGGCTTGTTAACCTAAAATAAACATAAAGAATAACTAAATTATTGGAATAATTCTGAAGAAGAATTATTGGGTACACCTTGAAGTTTTTGCATTCGAAATTAGAACTGTCATTTTTCTACATTCACTGAATTTTCTTTCCATCTATTTACATTGACTAAACCTTATTTATTTGACATAAAGAAACCTCATTTTGCAAATTTGACCTTGTACTGTATCACTGTATATATATAAATAAGATTATTTTTTTCTCATAAATGTTGCAAGTCCTACAGTGATTCAAATGTCAAGTGTGAATACAGTTAAGAATGATCTTGGGATCTTTACATATAATTCAAATTGAATACCAACATAAACTTTCATTTTCTCTAAATTTTCTGATTTATAGCAGAAAAAAGAATGTTAGCAGTAAAAACCTCCAAAATGGTTCTGACATATTATAGAAGAACCATTCTTATCACAATTCACACATTTGTTACCTTTTATTCTATGATGTTCCTTTTGACATAAATGCAAACTCTGCTTCTTTGCAGCTTTATGGAAAGCTAAAATGGGAGACTCTATTTCCAGCCTTGACCACAAAGTTGGAAAAGAGAATGTGTACTGTTTGATTCAAGCATTATTCACCATGAAAATGGTCAAGATGAAGCACATATTACCAGAAGTAAAATGACATGAGAGAAAATTAGGATTCACTCATCGGTCATATTATCTCTCCTAGAATACAAACAAAGATTATAGCCTTGAATACATCATTTTCAAGAGGCAATTTTTTATACTCTGGGGAGTGTTAACTACAGCAAATGTATTACCAGTCTTGCTACTTCATTCCAACTTCAGAGAAATACCTGCTCAGTAGGAACAACTTTAAACAGTATTACCCATGTGTTTTCAATGCACAGAATTTCTTAAATATAAAATCTGCAAATCAAAAAGAAGGAAGTTTAGAGTTAATCATTGTCATGTAACATATTTGTATATGTTGCCAAAATCAGCTACATGGCTGAAATACTTCAACAACAAAATTTGCCTTAGGATATTTGATTTTGAAATATAATCTTACAAAGAAAGCTATTTTTATTCTAGCGTGTGTGTGTGTGTGTGTGTGTGTGTGTGTGTGTACACACCAGTACTTTTCTTAGGATCGTTAACTGCAGCATGGTAGTAGTAAGCTTATATTTTTATCCAACTTTGGACTGATACTTGATCGTGAGATGTGTCTTCAAATTGGATTATTGAATGTGCTCTCTGTATTAACTCTATACCTTAAGAAATTGAAAAACATAAGCTACCAAGATCTGTAGAAGTTGTGGAAGAGTCTGCTAGATACTTGATTGAAAAAATTTATCATTTGCTTTTGTGCATTAGTTTTCAATCACCTGTATGGCATCTGGTTTATTTTGTGTTCTTTTACTAAAGAAGTTACTGGAAAATTAGCAGTGCAAGCCACATTAACTATTGATACACAGTTGAGCCTGAATTTAAATGTATCACAAAATTTAATTACAGGATATAATCCATCAAATTCAAACTCTTCTATAACCAAAGCTTTTCAAGAAGAAATGTCACTGGTTTGAGTGTTTGCCTCTCTTTCCTAGTGTGTGTGTGTGTGTGTGTGTGTGTGTGTGTGTGTGTGTATTATATATATATATATGGAACATGTTTTAATGAATAGTTCCTAGAGTGAATTTCCTTTCATTTTGTATCATGATCTCACTTTCTGTTTTAGTATTATGAATGAATTTTAGGTTCAAAACAGTGTTTATAATGCATTTTACACTTCAAAATACATTGAAAATTTTATTAAATAACATGTAATGTGTATAAGATTATATTAGGTAACATGGCTCAATTTTACTTAAGAATTCCACATAATATATTTTAAAATTTAATTTTTCTCTCTTCTGAACCATTTTATTAAAATCATGTTTTCATATTTAAAAAGGCCATTGTTAGTGAGCAAAATGATGATTTTTGTACTTACAGAGATAAATAAGCAAATGAGCATGGTACATGATTTTTTCCCCTTTCCAAAACTCAACTAAAGCAGTTCAATGGGTTTGGACCGTATCTGTCTTTTCATGTTTGCCTCTAACTTGCACTTAATCAGTACAGTAATTACAAGAGTGATGATAACATCACAGTCCTATGCTCGAAAACCTAGATTAAATAATTGAATTGAGTGCTAATATGTGCCAGGCACTGAACTGGGTTGGGGGTGGGAGATATCTGTATTTTCAAAGAATGAACCAGTCTGAATAGATATGATGGAGGTATTTTTTTTTAAATGCATTAAAAACAAAATAGTGATGTGATGTTCATTTTACATAACTCAGATGCATAGTATATATAGCAGGATAAAAGATTAGATAGTTCAAAAGATGAACGGTAACTAGTGACTTTGACTTCTGCCCTCACACTCGGATTGATGCACTCATGAAGTGAATGGAAGTGTTCTTCAAAATTGTACTGGAAAGAAGAGACAGCAGTCACTGATCTCATGGGTGCTTGAGATGTTGTGACTGGAAGGGCAGAAATAAAACTCTAAAAGAGAAATGTTGGTCCAGACAAGAAGAGAATAGAAAACGTTTACAAATGGCCACTGCAGAATTTCACTTAAACGTCTGAGTTCTGTGCCAGGAAGAAAACAGTGAGTTCTCATTTTTCTTAACATGCTAGAGGACGTCATATCACCAACAATTTGATCTTTAAAAGTGAAGTATCAGAGTAGAAAACTGATTTATGCTGTCACCTATGATATAAAACACTTGAAATTTCTACCTAATGTAATAAAACATAAAACAAAACTTGCAAGTGTAACTTTGGTGAAAAAGGAGATCTTATTTGGACTTAGCTCTTTAGAAAAAAATTTTTTTAATTTAATAATATTACAGTCTTTAGTAGTGCACAAAACCTGCATATTTACATTGTGATGTTTTCACAAAAGCAGTTTTGGAATTCAGAATTTTGTCCCCACAATATAGATACACTGAAAAAAATGTACCCACTGAAAATAATTATGAAAGCATGACCAAAACAAATAAATATAGAGACAACCAAAACTGATCCTGGACAGTTTGATGACAATTTGATGACACTAAACTACAACCAATAGAGCTGGACCTGCAAAGACTATAATTGAGTTAAGCTTTTTGCAGCCTATCCTGTTACCAGGCTGTTCTTTTTTGTTTTGTTTTGTTCATAGTGTCCATGGAAGTGTGTAGGAAAACTTTTATTTTTGTTTCATACTTGCATTGAATGAATTTTATAAAGTAAGTACTTCATTTCTTTTTCTATGAAAATTGAACCTTTTATTTTACAAAAAAATATATGTTGAACTCTTGTATACAAGGCATTAGGAGAGATTACACTTTATAATAATAAAATTCTAAAGCTTCTGAAAATTTAATGGTGAACAGACATTGGGTTTTTTCACTGCAACAAAACATACATAATGCTCATTTTACCATTTTCATTATTTTTAAGTATATACTTCAAGGTATTAAGTATCTACACACTGTTGTGTAACCATCACTGCCATCTATCTCCAGTACATTTTTATCATCCCAAACTGAAACAATGTACCCATTACAAAGGTCCTTCATATTTCCCCTACTAAGAGTACCTTATCGTTATGGGTTTACGGACTATATAGTTAGAATGCACAGGGAGAGGAGCAATATTATTGGACTGAGGAGACAGTGGTTGGAGTTTGGGTTGGCCATAGAGGCTAGAAATTGGAGAGCATGGTCTTAGAAAGAAGAGAGTCACAGAGAGTAGATGCCCCAAGTCTTGGATAACATCCCCAAATATTTAGTTGATGTCTAAACTTCACGTGCACAGGAAACAACTCCAAGTATGATAGATAATGTCAACAAGAAAGCTAGGGAACTGAACAGAAATTCTCAGTAGGAACTAGAAATTTGAGCCAAATCCTCGCCAGGTGAGTGTGGATTTGCAAGGACTACATATCTCCTGTCATGCTCAGAAGGAACAAGTCCTAGAATTAATGACAAAATGCAAATAGTTCTACTATGGTATAAAATCTGTATAAACCAAAAAAAAATGATAAAACAAATTGGGTGAAATACTGATAATTGCTAAATGACGTATAGAAATTGTTTGCACAATTTCAGTGACGCTCTGAAAGTTTTAAATTATTTCAAAATAAGTTAAAAGAAATACACAGGGATATTGATTGAGATGGCATTTAATCTTTAGATTATTATTTAATCTTCTTATATCTAAGCATATTGTATTTCTTCATTTAAGTCTCTTTTAATACCACTAACATTTGTCATTTAACCTGAATCTGTGAGAGTTTCAATTGGTGGGATTTTATATCTCTTTCATTCTGGTGGTTGAGTGGTTTAAATCTACATTTTTTAATGAGTTGAGCACCTTGACATATATATGCTCATGGCAGGCAACTTGGATAACATATTTGGTGAAATATCAAATCTTTTTGTACATTTTTATATTTATCTGTTATCTATTCATATTTTTATTGCTTTATAGACTCTGTAGGCCTATGAATATTTGTCTTATCTATTATTGTATATAATGAATGTACTAAAATTATCTTCCATTTTTAGACATCTAAATGACTATTTCAGCATTTATAATTTAAGAATGAAGAAATTGTCTAAAATAATCATAGTATAATTACAAAAATTAAAGAAATTTAACAGTATAATTATATTGAACATTAAAATAAAGAGTTCATATTCAAATATGTCAATTGTTTCAATATATTTATGGCAATGTTTTTACCCATAATTTCCAAGAACCAGTCTAGAATCACACATTTCCTTAAATGGGCATGTCATGCTAGTCTCATTAATGGGAAATAGTTCCTTCCTTAAACTAGTGTAAACTGAAAAGCTGATTTTAAAAGTTTAATGAAAATACAGAAGACTTCAAGAGCCACAGTGATCTTGAATAAAAGGAACATAGTGGGGAAACTTAAATGAATAGATTAAAAAATAAAACAATAATTCTTCAGTTATTAAGACAGCTTGGTATTACCACAAGGATAAACAAAAAGATCAATGAAATGACTATAAGTACATGTGCACACTTAAACAGACACATGAATTTTAAAAAATTAGCCATTGTAATTAGATATATAGTCTTGAAAAAATAATGCTTGGGCAATTTTAGGTCTATATGGACTATTTGATCTCTACCTTACATCTAGTTCATAACTGAATTCAAATTGTTTTATAGACCTACATGTGATAATAAAATTATGAAGTTTCTAGAGAAAACAAAAGATATTACCTTAACAATAGGTAAATGTTTCTTAAATAGGCACCAGCATTAATAGCCTTAAGAGATTGGTAAATAAAACCAAATTAAAAGTAAGAAACTTTCTTCAGTAAAAGACACTATTACAGCAATGAAAAAGTAAGCAAGGGGAGTTCCCTGGTGGTGTAGCAGCTAGGCTTCAGCACTCTTACCACCACAGCCTGGGTTCAATCCCCGCTCAAGGAACCAACCATAAGAGAAAACAAACAAACAAACAAAAAAAGTAAGCAAAAGTTGGAAGAAAGTAATTTCTGTATCTCTAATATATGACTCGTATCTAGTATGTATAAAGGCCTTTACAGAGTGAAAAGAATTAGATAATTTTAGGAAATGAGTAAATGCCTACACATTCAATTCAAAACAAAGATTTCCAAATGGCCAATAAAAAAGGAAAATATGTCTAACTTTTAAATTTTTAGGGTCCTTCACATTAAAAACTACAATGAGATAGTACTACACACCACCAAGATGGTTAAACTTTTGAAATTATATAAGACTGACAATATAAAACATTGTTAAGTATATAAAGTAACTGGAATTTTCACAGATTCTTGATTGGAGAGTAAATTGGTACAATCTCTTTGAAAATATTTTGCTAGTGTCTATTAAAGATATATGCCCACTCTATGATTGAGTGATCCCATTCTTGAATTATACCCAAAGGGAATAAATTCACATGTGACAATAAATATGTTTAAGTATTGTTATAGCAGTTTTGTTTATAATAGCCTTCATAGCTCATCCATTATCTACTAATAGCCCTAAACAAAGTAAGGGCTAAATACTTACCTTTGAATTAAAATGTAATAGTCAATTAATTTGACATTTCAAAATTATTTTTGAATACTAATGTTTTCTTAAAAGAGAATACACACTATACCTATAAGTTTGCCTTTTCATGCAATAAATGTGTTTAAATAACCACATATTAAAATCAAATACATAAATTCTGCTCAATTCTCAATAATAATAGGCATATGACCAATTGATTCTTAATCCATGATAACTAGAGATTGTTCAGGATCTAGATCTAATATGTGAAAAATCAAATACATCTGAAGATTAACAGAATAGTAGGAGCCTTTGCTATGCTCCTTGTTAAATTTATTTTAATTCTTCTTTTGAGCAGTATTACTAGTCTGCCTAAGTTAATTCAGTCACATGTGTCTATTCAAATTACAGGGAAGCTACATGGCAATTGTCAAGACTTTGTAATTCTCTTGAGTAAGAGCCAAAAGTTTCTCTTAATGCAGGAAACAGAATTAGAAAATATCTGATAGTTTCTGTCAAAAGCGAGCAACAAAACTTTAGATGGCGTTGTCGTGAAAAATAAAATTTGCTCTCAATTTTAACATTTCTTACTTTTCTCTCCTGTATTGCAAATGTCTGAAATAACAAGCAAATATTCTATAGTATTTTCTTATAAAAATAGCATTGTGATTCATTTTCTTGCTCCTCTTGCCCATCCTGACAATGAAAGCAAATTGATCATCCCCCACTGTGCTCCACCATACTGAATCTGTATAAAAGCTTTCAGCAGGCACTCACATTCCATGCTGTATGTAAAATCAACCCAGAATGGAATTCTGGGCCTTTCACAGCAGTGATTTAACTCATTCCATCGGACTAGTTTGTGTGTGTGTGTGTGTGTGTGTGTGTGTGTGTTTCTTTTATCATGCCATATACAATCCTACCTCCTCGGATTATCCACAAGCAAATTTTTATTACATTTTTAACTAGCTCCTTTTACCCACCAACATAACCTCCTCCACAATCATAGAAAATGTCAGAAATTTGGAGTTAAAGAAATCTTAATGACAATTTAATTTAGCCTAATAAGAAGCTGACGTTTGGAAAGTTTAATTGACTTCTAAATTCTGCATAATTATTAAATGGTGCAATCAGGACTAAACCTTGTAAGGTGAGCATTTGTATGTGTGTGTGTGAACATGTATATTTTATTAAATCTTGCTGTTCCGACTTTGTTCTGAAACTACTTCCTCTAAATTTAGAATCAAACCCTAGATTTTACATATAAAGATTATATATTACTCTGTCTTTATAGAATTTTATTTCATCTACAAATTAATATGGGTCTTATTTTCTGCAATACCTAGCTTCTATAAAAGTAAGTTAAAAATTGTAAAAATATCTTCCCATTAGAAGATAGTTCTCTTCTTTCCCAATGCTAATGATGTATGTATGGTAAATATAATAGGCCTTTACTTTACATGAGATATATGCCCACTCTATGATTGAGTGATCCCAGGGCAGTGGATTCTGGAAGACGAAGTTTGTATTTGCCTATAGCAATCAGAGTAATGTGATCAAAAAGGCAATCTGTGTGGTGTTGAAGTTAAATTCTCATCAGAACTTCTGTGTTTAACCAAGTTCAGGGGTAAGAGTCTACCTAATTTTTGTATATACAAATGAGAAATGATGTCAAAAGCCAGGAGGGCAAGTTGGGAGAAAGTTTATAGACCCTTAAGAACTTAATAAATGCTAAGAACTAGTTGGAAGCCTATTATTTAGATTAAATTTATTGGGGTGGCATTGGTTAATAAAATTATATAGGTTTCAAGTGTACAATTCTATACCACATCATCTATATATTACATTGTGTGCTCACCATCCAAAGTCAAATCTCCTCTCATCACTATATATTTGGCCCTTTCTTATGGTGTATTAGATATGTGGTATGTGGCATATCTAAGACAAAATTACAAAACAGAGAAATTACTTTTTTAAATAATATAAGTGTTATGTTAAAAATTTTCTTTCACGTACATATTGTTTTCCATGGGTAATATAAAATAGTTAACACATAAATTTGATTAGATTCTTCTCATATGACAAAAATTCAGATTATTATAATGGATTTTCCATTTTGGCTCATGATCTAGTTGTCAAGGATAAATAAGCACAAAAACTTGACTACCTTAACTTATCCATGGGTGACAAAAGAGGTTAGTTTCCCAAGACAAATGATAAAGCATTTTATGAGAAGTAATTAAACTATGGATACACTTTTGGTAGCTATCTCTGACAGAGTACAGAGCTATTTAAAAATAAATAAGATGGTGCAAAAAGATATAAAGCATAATGTATATTTTAAAAAATCAGTGCAGTAATGGTGCTCAGTCAAGCACACTCAACTTTTAAAAGAAAGCATTTTTGTTTACAGTTAAAAGGAAATGCTTGTAGAGGAGCCTTGGTTGCTTTAAGATTATGGATATCTCTTTTTTATCTGTTGCTATTCTTCTCTACCTGTGAATCTCCCAGGATGAAATTTTTTTATATAAAGCCCCATGAACTGAATGTGTCCTTTATACACGGCCATAGAAAAAAAATCATAAGCAATTTCAAGTCCTTAGACACAACATTTGTCAGTTGAACTTGAAATATCATGATGTTAGTTATTAACTATAGTGTGAAAAGTGATGTTAAATGAGGAATACTGGAGGATGCCATATGACTAACCTGAGGAGAAATAAGAGAGAAAAAAGAATCATCAAGTGAACTGTGTGGGGCAAAATAAGTATGACCTATAGAGTCAAAGGAGAGAGATTTCAAAAGGGAAGGAAATAACAGACTTCTGATAAAGGAAGCTGTGTTGGAAAGAAATCCTGTTGCACACACAAAATGAAGGATCAGGTCAAGACTGTGGAAATTGCACAGATAAATGTGTTTCTGGTTAAAGACCAATAGGCATCACTTCTGTGATATTAGGTACTTTTTCTGTCTATATTTTTGACCTGTTCTATCTTATTTGCCTGATGTTGCAGTGAATCAAGCAATACTCGTGCCATTACAGTCACTTCTAATAACATATATGAAGAATCAGGAAAATAAAGATGTGATCTAAGGACAGTGTTAGCATTCATAATTGTTTATTATGCTTTATTCTCATAATTTGAAATTACCTCAGCACTGGGCATAAATTGGGGATAATGCACAGTGAAAAGAATTGTCCTGCACATAGAATAGTATGGATACGATTGTTAAAGAGAAGATAGATAAAAATATTCTGCACATCAGAAAGATCATGCCAGGTAATTTGAGACACAGAGAAATTAGAGAGATGATGAATTGGTTTGCTCAAAATCAAATACAGGAAGAGAGTACATATTCTCTGTTGTCAGTTGCTCCTAACTGCTAATATTCTGCCACTAGGATAATATTAAATCTTCCTAAAGGTAACTTCTTATTTATACTTCTTTCTTTTCTTCCTCCTTCTGCCTCAAATCCTTTGGTCTGGATTGCAGGCCATAAAAAGTTCAGTTTGACTGATTAAATAACAAGCATCTAAAAGTATTTGTATTTATTTCTTTCTCATATACATTGTACTATTCTTAATTATTGTAAATTATTTATCAGTAGAGACCAATATATTTTAGTAACTTTTAGTATCTTACAATTGCATTTCATTTTGCAACATTAGTAATTATTTACCCATAACTTTAAGTTGTATTTCAAAGACAGTTGTTTTAATTCTTTTAGATACACACACTTAAAATTAAATCATAGCTAGCTGATTAATTATGAATCAAGTCCATATATGACTTATTTCATTTTGAGGCTTACTGACCTATATTTAGCTACCTGAATAAATCACATTCCTTACCCTACCCTATTGAAATAATTTGCAATATCATGCCTTTTGCACACCATAATTAGTCAAATATTTTAAAACAATTATTAGTGATGAAAAGTTAATTTAAAAGTAGGGGGGTTCCCTGGTAGTATAATGGCTAGGCTTTGGTGGTGCAGCCTGGATTCAATTCCCAGCCAGGGAACTACTCCCCCCACCAAAAAAAAAAAAGTAAACAAATTGCTATCACTTTCAGCATCTAGATTATTATATATAAATTCTTACCTTGCCTACATATTGTGTGTCTGTCCCTGTGTATTCTTCCAACAAGAAGAACTGATTCCACATCCAGCCACGCTTGGTGCGATGCAGCCTTTGACCATCATCTTTGGTCAGACCCACTACCCTTTCACCTTGTAAATCACTGTTAGCCTCTTCCGGTAACGGGAGAGCATCGGTTGTACGAAACATATACATCCAGACGAATAGTGGCAGGCAATGGGAAGTTCTCATTATCTGCTAAGTCTGCAGGATATCAAATCCAATGTACTATGTCCCCTGAGAAGTAGGAGAAAAAAATGGTTTATTAGGTGTGTTGTACTTTGAAATAACCTATGAACTGCAAAATGTTTGTAAATGTTACTTAAATTATATATATATTTATATATATACACACACACATTATTTTCCATGTTATATAAGTGAACTGTCATTAAAAACGCATATGACATATAGATAAGTAGAAATGTTATATATTTGATTTGAGCTATATATATATAGTTGACACCTGGAAGTTGACACCTGACTAGAATTTGGGGCTTGAGTACCTGAATGATATTCTTTGTCTTTCTAATTTCTCTTGCTTTGAACTAAGCCTCCTCAACCTGATGGAATATAGGAATGCATGGAGTTCAGATTTAACATGTTCCAATTCAGAAAGCAACTAATGGTCTTTTCTACTTGGAGTTTGCAAAGTCCTGGTAATGAATTCTGATTTACCTGACTTAGGCCCGATGCCCAATGCTGGACCATACAGCTATAAATTCAATTGCAGTTATCAAGACATAAAGGTCAAAACATAAGCCTAGCTTGGCTTTATCCCTTATTATCTGTGAGCCTTTGGGATATTTATCCATATCACTAGGTCTCTTTCTATCAAAGAATAATCCATCCCTGACTCAAAAGGTATTATTCATTTAATTTTGAACTTTTATCAATACAAAGTAAGTGTCATTTGTAGCACAAGGACTTACTTTATTTTTTACAACAGCATATACTGATGAAAATACTGAGGCTTGAAGAATTTAAGTAATTTGATAAAGATCTTGCAGGAAGTGTCAGAACTAGTTATAGACCGACGGCCTTAAACTGTATTTTTGGATAAGATAATGTGTGTAAATAAGTTAGCACACTACTAGAATACAAATTCCAACATGGTAATAGTTTCATTATAACATGATCATCATCAAACATGGTTCTCCCACTATAGTTATATACAAGATATATACACCTCCAACATAGGGTAGAGATTGGTGATTGACAGATAATAATATGGATGCTGGCTATAGTCCAGAGCAGTTGGCACATTAGATATCCTGATTTTTATACCTATTTTTTAAAAAATGTTCTTACTTAATAAAATACACATATACGGCCACAAATCCATACCTTTCAACATGAGAGAAGACAAAGTCACATCACTTTTTGACTTTGACATCTCACGTGATGGTAATTCTTTTTTATCAGGACTATATGTGGCTATTCAGAGTCTTGTAAACTATGGGTAATTGTTAAATTTTACCACATTGCAATGTGAAACTCTAATAAATATCAGAAAAGGGTAATGTCAAAGAGTGCTCAGAAAAAGTATAATGGAAAAAAGTACCATCCAGTGGCCATGAGCTCAGAACATGCACTACATTTTGTTGATCGGTGACAGTGCCGTAGGAAATGAACAGCCCAGAGAATCTCAAGGGACACCTGATATCTCACTTTGATAAAATACAACAAATTCCTTAGATGACCTCACTGAGTGCCCTGATTTCTTCTCACTGGGAGATTTCTTCCGACCATTGTCGTCCCAATTACCCTAACTAGAGAAATTGGAGAGCATTCCTCATTTCCTGAGGTCTATTGTAACTATAAGGCCAACTCTGGGTGGAATGTAAGTCTTCAAGCAGAGAAGTACAATTGTATGAGATAGGGCTGGAGACTTAGGCAGGGACTAGGATCCCATGGGCCTTAAAAACTAGAGTAACAATTTGCACTTGTTTTCAGTGCCACAGAAAGCAGTTGGAAGGTTTTAACATGGCATGGATTATAAAAAGATCAATTTGGCTACAGAATTAAAAACAGGTTAGAGGGTAGGAAATGGTTTGGTTAAGGGGGAGATCAGTTAGAGTTTATCTCTCTAGTCCAGAAGGAGAAGACAATGGCATATAGAGAAGTCATTTGAAGTGGACCATGGTACTCTGCTCAAGATCTCTTTGATTTTTTCATGTGGACACATACACACACACACACACACACACACCACACACGCACACATGTGCACACACTATACACTGCAATTTCTGTAGGCTTTTGCTTTTAATGGCTTGCACCTGTAACTCTCCTTGGAGGACTTCCCTTGGCTACTGTGCCACTTTACCCACGTGCACAGGGAGCCAAAAGTGCCTATAACTTTACAATCATTTCCCACAAAATCCCTGAGCCATCGTTTAACAGGTGCAAACATATGAAAACCCATGTTATTTACATCCTTAGGTTCCCCTGTGGAATCCTGCTGGGGCTGGAGTTTGACTGACATTGCACCCGTGTTTAGACTCTTCTTCCTGTCCTGCTATTTTACATTCTCCCTCACTTTCGGACCTGGAAGCAATTTGTTAACCAATCACTTGTACCTCAGGGTCTGCTTCTGGGGTATCAGAACTAAGACATAGATAATATCCATACATTTACGTATTTAGAAGAGTAAATACTACTTTCCCATATATTGGTTATTATGGAAGGTGAAAAACAACACAAGGAGTAAAATATAATTTTTAGATTCTTAGTTTGTGAACTGGGTTGATGTTTAAGCCATTTATTGAGCATTATTTATATCAGGGGAAAGGAAGATCTGTTAGAAAATTAAAGAATAAACATTTTTGTTATTCTTGTTAAAAATAAAGAAGTCATGTTTATACCGCTACTACTAACAACATTTTAGCATAATTAGGAAGCAAAATGATTCACTGTCCTATTGATTTAATATCATTTATGTCTATGATAACCCTTTAACGTCTTCTACAGTTCTTTATAGTGCTATGAAGTAACTGAGGCACAGAGAGGTTAATGATTGCCCAAGTTTATATAAGTAGAGACAGAAGAATTGAGAATTAAATCCAGGCACTCCATGGCGCTTGGGCTCTACAGCTCCAGGAGTAACCTGCTAAAATCTATGATACTGGCGAGCAACATTTATTCTAACCTGCTTTCTGTAGTCTATGCACTTTACTGAGTTATTTTTCAAACCCTGTTTCTTAAATTCTCCTCATAGCAAAATTACAAAGAAAGTATGACCATTGAGGCTTTGCTCTTTGAAGTAACTTTCTAATAATCGCCAGGTGGTGGGCACCTGTGGGAAAGGTGGAAGGCATCCCGAAGTTGGACTCTGTCTGATTGATGACAGTGCTTGTGATAGCAGTTGTACTGCTGCTGAGTAGTATTGCTCCATATGCATCTAGCTACAGGCTTCCTTTATGTGCTTTAAGCACTGCCCAGATCAGGGTCTTTGTCTTGACTCATATTCTAACCTAGAACAATCTTACCCTGCTCATCCACAGCCATCTCTTTCTCCTTATTTTCAGTTTCTATGTTGTTTTCTGCTTCCTTGAGAAGTCTTCTATAACAACATTTTTCAAAAGTAGCTTACCCTACTTTAGTCTCTATTGCTTTCTTTCTTACCATACATTTATTTTCTTTAGATTATTTACCATGATTTTACTGATCCTTTTTATTTCATGGATACTATATTTATTGGTGCTTTCCTTGTTATAATGCAACTGGTACCATGGTGAGATTTTTTTTTTTTAATCACTGTGTCCTGCATAAAAAAATTCTTAATACACATTGGTCTTTAATGTGTGTTTGTAAGATTAATCGGTCGATTCATGCATAAAATGGATAGATGGATTGTCCCAAATTTGAGCCTGGCATCATATATGAGATTGATTAAATACCTCATTGCATAAATACACTAATGGAGATATGGAGAGTTAACTGGGAGAAAATGTGCCTTTTGAAAGAATTCTGGGTATTTTATTTTTCAAACAAATGGAATACAATCTGTGGTGAAGTAAGAGTAATGTTCATAAAATTTGCATAACATGGAATTAAGTATAAACTTCACAATGTAACTAGTATGAATTATAGAATGTTGGATCTTTGAAGACCTTTTTATTAAATATCTTCTTTACTTTCTTCATAATTCTTGGCATAATTCTTCACATTTAGAAAATACTACTGCATGCCTCCTGTGGCCAATTTAACACCTCTACATTACTCTCTTATACAAAATGGCACAATCTCAAAGTTTTTTTTGTTGCATTTGGTTTTAAAGTTAGCAAGCTCTTATCCCATGGGGTTTATTAAAAATTCCTCATATCCTTTATTCATTCAATAGCAACAAACTGATTACTAAATTTTCTATGCTTAATTATCTCTATAAGCCTTAAATGCTCTGCATTTTAATCAGATTTTCTGTTGATAAATAAATAAATACCATCAGATGCATTATGAAGTACAATATTTTAAATTTGGTTTAACTTTGATTTTGTAATCAGGGAATTCACTTGAATCTTGTTAACTTTAAAAATTGAAAATTATTTTATTATTATTCCCTTGTTCCCTTAATTATATTTCAATTGCATTAGAGAAAAATGGCTGCTGGCTATTTGTGAATCAAGGGAAAAATGTGCATTATTGTAACTAAGTAGGATGCTCAGCATATAGTACCTACATCCAAAATTAAATCATATCATTATTTCTTGTTCCTATAGTTGAAACACAGATAAGGTAGTTTAACAATTCCAATCTTGTTTTTCAAGCAGAGTTTCTTAGATGAAATGCACATATAAGACAAGTATACATGATCAGACAAGTATACCTTACACAATTTGTAATCAACTAAGTACCTCCACATATATTAGCATATTTATCTTCTAAATAACAGCTGTGAGATATAGTCATATAATTTAATTTTTTTTTTCCAAATGAGATACATGAGGTTTGGAGAGATGAAGAACACCATTCATGGTTATCTAGTTATTGTGTGGTTTTGGCAAAAGTCATTCATAGATTGTTTGATTCTTTGGTCAGTGATCTTTCCAATAGACTATTGTGCTTTTATATCAGTTGGAGTGACAAGTCTGATGGCCCACTTAGATAAATGACACATATGTAAAGATCAAATTCTATAAATAGACACCAAAATTATGAGTCTTACATAATCAATAAACTATTTAAGGACATATGTTTTAATATATCAATTTTTCATAGTAGTTAATAATTCTTATATTTCTTATATAAATATATGTATATATGAATATATAGTTAATCATTAGTTTGTTATATTTATTTAACATATATATTTAAGGTCTCTAAAATCATTTATTGATTTTTTCCAATAATCTGTGCCCAATTATTTTCACATTATAATTTAGGATTTTACTCTTATGTAGATAAATGTTATAAAATAATTTCAAGAAAAACAGAAATTGATGGAAGAAATCTAAGTTGCCAACTTTGTGTTAGCAATCCTTAATTGTTCACATAACTCAACTCTCAGCTTTAAAATTTGATCTGAAGAGAAGCTCTTGAATTAGGTTTTGCCAATATCCTATCAAATAGCTTTATATAGAATAGAATATAGAGATATATGAGGGCTGTCTAGAAAATATTCAGCCATGTAATATGAAAAATAAAGGCATTTATGGCTGGATATTTTCTGGACAGCCCTGATATATAGAATATAATGAATTATAAGGATATGTAAACAATCTATTGCCAAAATAACCATTGCTTATAAAGATTGTGGAACTAGATTAAGAAAATATATAACAATTGATGACTCTTTATGATATATATATAAAAAAAACCTCACATGAACTTAATTAAAAGAAGATAGACAAGCAAGTTTTTTCCCCAATTGATTTCCTGAATGGGGATCGAGGTGATCAAAACTTAAATATGACCATCTACTCAAAGGTGACCCCCTTGAAGTTGGCCAACATATTAATATTATATCTATTCAATTAATTCCTCCTTCCCCCAGAATACACCAGGACAAGGAAATAAAAAATAATTTAGGAGGTGTTGTTTTAGAAATGTTTTAATTTGGAGATATGCCTTATAAGTAAATCGTTTTAAACTGTCAGAGATTTAAACACTGTGGAAGAAGCTGTCTGTGTTCATGACTTAAGAATATTGGTTAACCAGGTATTATTGGTATGAGAAGCAGGTAAAAATTAATATTATCAGAAACAAATGGTAACATTTTTAATCACTGTGTTCTTAAACACTAGAAATTGGACAAAATTATTTACGAGTGGGCGTGGCAAAATGACTTACTCTGCCACATGAAACTGACTGAGCTTCACTTGCCCAGGCACCTGCTTCAGAGAGGCCTCAGCTCCCATGGTGGCTCTCTAGAGCATACTGCAAGGGCTAGGTCAAGTCAGGATGCCCCCTTTCCTGCTGTAAGGCTCCTTTGTTTTAGGGACACTGGCTGAGTGAGATAACTGGCTAGAGCTGCCGTTCTCTGACAAGAGGGACAGGAGGAGTTCAGGTTGCGTGTGGGAGTAGGACATCAAGGTTTTGATTTTGAACATGTTAAGATCGACACACCTCATTTAATATCTAAGTGGAGATAATCTATATGCATTTGGATATTCCAGTCTGAAATTTAAGGAATTGTCAGGACTAAATTTATAATACTGAGTTCCATCAGTATACTCCGTAATTGTTAAAGAGAGTGGTGAAAAATAATAATACAGTATTAGTTTTGATAGAAAGTCAGAAAATCCAAATTTTATAATTAAAGTCCTCAGTTACAAGGCTCGATATTTGGCAATGAAAGCTAAAATTCTGAAAAAGCAAGAATAGTTTTCAACGCTGTTAAGAAGTAGTAGGATGGGCATAGTTTTTGGTACAAAAGTGAAAAGCAAAATAACTATTTGAAAATGATTAATGATGAGAGTAAAATTTTGTTCAAAGTAATTGGTCAATAACCATCAATAACCATCAGAGTCTTAAAATTGTTTACAGTATTTTACTAAGTAATTCAGATTTTAGAAACATTTCTTAAGAAATTAGGCACTTGAAAGAGAGGTTTTGGTATGAGCATGTTTATTAAAACATTATTTACTCATTAGATCTATTGAACATTTTATGTTTGTATCTTCAGATCTACTGTCAGGTCTCCACCTAGCTCAGTGTGGCAGTAGATAAATTCCTAAGACCTGTATCACAGGGCTTGCTGGTCCTTGGTTGAATTTAGTCAGTGTGAGGCACAGGCAGGAGGGCACGGAGGTTGCTCCCTAAGCATTGGCTGCTTTTATCTACAAGGAGCCACAACTCCTTTCAGATGGATGGCGCTCTGTTAAAATAACAGTGGACTCTCTCATGCTGTTGTGAATTCCTGCGATGGCACAATCCCGAGTTAGGCCCACATCCATTACTAAATCCTTCCCAATCATTGCCTACATCATCCTTTCCTGCAATTATTCTGACAGAAACATTGGGGAAATTTTGGAAATGAATTAAATATCTCAGAGTGAGGGAAGGGTAAATGAATCATGCAACTGACGTGTAATAGAGTATTCTTTCATGAAGTCAGCAAGAAACCCATGTATTAATTCTTTCACCAAATTAATATGAAGTGCCTACTATTTTTCCTAGACATTTTTCATGATGAATAGAATAGCAGACTCCTTGAGTAGTTTACATTCTAGGAATGTACATATATAAGGGCTGTCCAGAAAGTATCCACCCATGTCATATGAAAAAGAGAGACATTTATGGCTGGATTTTTTCTGGACAGCCATCCTATAACAAGAGGTAGTTTACATATATAACAAGAGGAAGTTTACATATATAATAAGAGAGTTTATTTATGACACATCCCTGAATAAATTACTGACATTAAAAGTCACTTATTGAATAATATTTAACCTACTGGGAAAATAAAAGAAATATTTAAATTTGTCTCTCAACTCGGAGAAAGGTATAAGTGAATTTTCTGCCTATGGTTTCATGTCAGGTTCCAGTGTCAGAAATAAATATCAGAGTCTGTCAAATGCAAGTTAATGAGTGTGTCACAGGCATCAGCCTATACAAAATATTGCTCATTTAAGAAAGAGCACATAGTACTACAAATTGTCCATATTTAAACTGCATTCAATTCGACAGAGCTTCTTTAAGGAAGAAGCTCTAGAAAGTAATAGTTCAGCCCCGTCTGTTGGCCAGCTGAAGTCAGGTGAGGAGAGGGTATGTGGGAGCAAGTGGGTGGGTGGTAAGATGTGCATAGCAGCATTAAGGAGAGGAAGTGAAATTAAATAGCTATGGAATGACTAATTATAAAAAAAATATGCAAGTATTTATACCAATTTCCACAGTAGAGATACAGATGATAAGCAAGAGTTTAGTCAAATATTGAAGAGAGCATTACGAATTTGAAACAGGAATTTTAACTTTTTTTGTATCACAAACTTTTTATCAGACTTCTGTTGACAGAATGTTTTTCAAGCATGAATTAAGATACAAAATAGAATAAAAAGAAAATCAATTTTATTAAATAGCGCAATCAAAATATCAATACCGTAGTTTCAGAGAAAAAAATGAACATACAAGGTATGTAATATAATATTTAATTTCCACTAATGTTAAAGTCACAGATAACTAATATGTCTGTGGATCGATACCTATAAATGTAATAGAGGTACATACTGAATTTCAATGAGCAATTAATATAAACATTGATGTTATATCTTTGAGTTTAAATTTATGTGCTTCGTGTTAACATTCTTCTAGTAACTTTAAAATAAGAGGGACTTACATTTTTAATAATACATAATTTTACATAGACATTATAGATATAGGCAGGAAAGTGGAATTAACAATAAACCTGGAGGGAGGTGATATGGATTAAAATTCTGAGTTTGTCACATTTTTAAGGAGTTTAGGTGAGATTATTAACTAGGTTTTATGGTTATTATATCTAGAATAGAAATGATAATCTTACTTTATAAGGAGATAAATGTATTAAGCAAAATCCTGTGTATAGAAAGAACTTGGAATACAGTAGATCTGTAATACAGGATTATAGTCTTCCTTTTCTTCAAACTGAAACTGTTGATTAAGTCATTATTCAATTATAGTGTATCAAGCTGCAATAAAAGAATATGAGGTCAGACAATTTATTTCATGAACTCATCCTAGAAAAAGTGCTGCATACCTCATTGCTGATATCACTACCATCACTTTTGAAGCACTCCCCTTGGGAAGCTATGCACCAACACCAGTGCCTAGTCCACCCTTCAAAGCAGTTTTGGAACTTCTTTTCTGGATTGGCCAACAGAGCTATCATTGTACCAAAAATCTAACAATTAAGTTTGTGAACTTACCATCACGTGCTTATGTTGGCATCACTGTACGAACAACTCTGTAAGGTGTCATAACCTTGGCACTGTGCAAACAACTCGGTACACCATACTGCGTTACTTCTACTGTGCTGCCAATGTAAGTGCACAGTGGCAAGTTTATGAATTTAATTGTCGTATTTTGAAGGTGATGACAGCTCTGATGGCCATTCCAGGGAAAGAGTTCCAAAATTCCTTTGAAGGGCGGACTAGGCACTGGCATCAGTGCATAACTTCCCAAGGGGAGTCCTTCGAAGGTGACCCTACTGATATTCGGCAATGAGGTATGTAGCACTTTTTCTAGGATGAGTTTGCAAAAATTTTGACCTTGTATGTGCTGCATGCGAGTCCCATTTACCAAGTCACTCTACTTACTAGCCAGCTGCTGTGAAGTTTGGCTGCTAACTATTTATAGCTACCCTTTGCTCTGAAAATTTCCTTAGGCTGATAAGAACCACCAAGCTAGGGAAGTCGCTCCACTCCCCACTACCATCAGTGACATTGGAATGCAAATAGCTGGACCTCTTGCCTCGTGGTGGCTCAACTCTTTTCCATTTTATTCTCAGAACTTTCTCTGTGGAACAGTCCACAACTAGACTCGACCTGAGACCATGTGTGTGTGTTGTGTGCTTCCTTCTTCTCTCTCCTGCTTCATTCTCTACCTTACAGTATTCTCCTAAGAAGCACAGTTTTCATCAGTCACCTGTGTCAAATCTGAGTCTCAGGCTGATTGTAGGGAACCACCTAAGATTAGATACATGGTCCTAATGAGCATCTACTCGGTTAGAAGTGAGCCACCCCGGTATGCTTCAAATATTTATCTGGTGCCTACTATTGTCAGGCACATTGCACACTTCAGGTGCTTGGGATACAAACAGAAACACACAGAGGCTTCTGCTACTTACTTGCATTTAAGCAGGAAGAGAAAAACACTATCCAATAAACATAATAAATATGAATAACATCTAGTAGATAGAAAGTATTCAGAGCTATTGAGAAAGAGCAACTTTGTGGGATCTGAACATAGGGGCTGCATGAGAAAAGGAAAGTAAAATTCCATGTCGGCCTCACTGAGGAGGCGTTATTTCAATATTTGAAGAAAGGGGAGCTATTGGAATAGACATGTGGAGGGAGTACTCTCAGGGTAAAAGCAAGACAATTTAATGTATGGATGAAATAAATACAGAGGAGATTAGAAATATATGTTGAGAAATTAAATCACTTAAACTTAAAATGCTTAATATTTACTCTATTAAATTACATATAGTATATCTTAAATTTTTTTACCTCAAACTGAAAATGTAATCTAATATGTAAAAATACTATATGAAGTACTCTGATATTATTAAAATATAAAATCATATATAAATCATGAATATTTTCATTTAAGTATTTTTCTTAAAAATCTTTTGTTTTTTTTTTAAATACAGGGTCTGGCACAAATAACACCCTTTTTATTAGCTAATAATCTATACCAAATATTTTATTACAAAATCATAAGCATGTAATTCTGTAACATAATGTCACACTCAAGCACATTTTAGGTGAAATATTCCAATCGTTGTCCATCTTGTGCAGAACATTCACATACAGGGTCTGGTGTTACTTCTGCCAGACCCTGTGTGTGCATGTATTTGTTTTCCTCAGCCTATACGAATAAAAACACCAATAAAATTCCATTTATATTCTTGAAATGTACTGGGAAATACACTGACAGCTCTATCAGATCGATAGTAATGATTCCTTGGCACTGATACCAATTTAAATGTTACTATAGCAATCACCATGGTAATGTTTTCAATTAGTGATACACAGTCACACCATTACATGAGTCTAGTGTACCATTTGGCAACTCCATAATGAATCTATGGATTATTTAATTTTACCAGTCAAATAAAATCTAAATTGTCCAAATAAATAAATAAATAAAATCAGAGACAACCATGAACTTCCAAGTCACCTATTTGAACACAATACAGTTACAAAAGAATATTTTCTTAATACCTCATTGTCAGACATCGATATTAAAAAGCCAGTGTTTATTTCATCTGAAAAGTCCGTCTGAAAACAAACTCATATGTAATATATAATAATTGTTAAATCTTATGGAAGGGAAAAAATGCAGATGATAATGACAATCATTTGTGTTACAGCTAGCATTTTTTTAAGCACACGTTGTGGACCCGTCCTTGCTCTAAGTGTCACAGTTTGTTGTAGCCATTCATTCTGTTCACACGCAGCCCATGCTCCTTCTCCCTAGCCCACTGGGACTGTGCTTCTCTACCACCTCAAAGTTCTGTGTGGCTACTTGGCCAGTGAAGTTTTTGTGGATGTGATGTATGTTCTTTCTACGAGGAAGGTTTATGAAGTGTCACATGATCCTGCTACTGTCTTTTTTCCTTTGCCATACCTATAACCAAAACTTCCCAGCCTGGATCCAAAATGATGGCAAGAAAGTCCCTTCAACCCCCACTACCCGACTTGTGATGGTATGTAGCAGGAGAGAAAAAGAAACTTTTTGTTTGTATTAAACTCCACCACACACCTGAGTCCTTTTGGACTGATACACATATCTTAAATTACACAACAGTCTCAAAATCCATTTGATGAAGGTGCAATTATTCCCATTTTATACATGAAAAACATGAAAGTCCAGAGTGTTTAAATATATTGTCCAAGATAACCATCTGTTAGGTACTCAGGAATAAAACAGAAATCAGCTCTGAGATCTGATAGCTGCTACCTGTCTGGCAGCTAAGACCTGAGATGCGGTTTCCCCAAACACAGATAATTTCACTGACTATTATCACCAGATGAGCTCCATCAACAGCTGTGAGTGAACAAGAAAAAAGCAGGGGACCTATGTACCCCACAAAATGACCAAATAGCTTTCTCTCCTGGTTACTACCTCTTTATCAAAGGCAACTTTAAACTGTTTTTATAGCTTTTTAGATGGAAATGAATATATATCTACAAAATTGCCCCAATTTCCTAATATTTCCAGATCAAGTGCTGATCCTCACTTTACGAGCACCTTCCAAATGCTCCAGGATAGTCCCAAGCTCTATAATGAGGTTATCCTAACTCCCTCTGAGCAAAACACCTCAAATTTCCCCATGATGGGCAGTATGCCTTGTTGCCATAAATTAACATACTTAATTTTATTTGAGTACAGTTGTATTTCTGGTGATCTTTTGTTCACTGGGCTTTTCCAATGGTAGTTAAAAATGTACTCTTAGGAGGTCTGACTCTAGTACCCATCAAATAATCACTATGCTAAGTCCAAATAAAACAGTATCAATTTTGAAAGTTAAAAAGGTAATTGACATGGGTGATTTTCGTTCTTTAAAAGTTTCTATGACAGTTTTACAAATCAAGAAAAAATCAGTTGACTAAATAGAGGTCTGATTAAAACAACACGTCTAAGAAAAGTATAGTAGGGAGTTCCCTGATGGTGTAGCGGCTTAAGGCTTCGGAGTTGGCGCTGTCAACGCTGCGGCCTGGGTTCGATTCCCAGTCGGGGAGCTACCCACATACCAAAAAGCAAAAAAAAAAAAAAAAAAAAAAAAAGTATAGTAAAATGGGCACTGATAAAACTTATTGGTGTTCATATGTATATTTGAAGTTATGAGCAAAAATTATTAAGGAATAGGCTTAGTTCCCACCCTATTGGCCAATGTAACATGCAGACTGTTGAATCAATCACACTCTTAGCTCATGGGCCATAATTATTGTTGTTTCATACAAGGACTTTCTCTTGTTTCATTGATTTATTTTTATTTTCATCACCATCTGCCACTCTTAGCTCCCCTGATTTTCCCTAAGGATTTTTCAATAAAAACCTGTGAATTAAAAGTGTTTTACAATAAAAATTAATTATCCTTACCATGTACACAGAGGTTAGTGTAGATTACAGTCTGATTTGGAGGAGCAGTAATAGACCAAGAGTTCAAGTGATCCAGTCACTCAATCTGTGTCTTATGAGATGTAATGAAACACCTAACTATAAAGGACTATTTCAATAATTTGAACATGTCCTCTTTCACTTTATACATAGTGCATATAATTGGATCTCATTTTTAAATCACTGCGAAGTTGAAAATACATAATATTTAGTTAGAAATACTATACAACCACACATCGAAATACTACAGAACAACTATATAACTGGGTATCTCTATTAACCCACGGAATTTAAAGGGAGAATGTTCACTATTTTCACTTTAAATAAACATGCTCTCATTACTGATCTTTTCTTTGCTGGAAGAGGAAATCTAAAAAGTAAAAATGCATCTCAGTTAATCTCCTAAAATAAAGCCTTTTCGAAGTCTCTTACCCTTCTTACTATGGATCCCTCTCTTTAGGAAACACCTGTAAGTTGACCATATGATTAGACGACTTCTTTTACTTTATTTTTCTCTATATTTGCCAAAGAAACATTTGTTTGCTGCACTAATAGCATTATTAAGCATCGGAGATATGGTCTAATAAAAGAAATATGTATTCATCAAACCCCCCCCCCAAATCGTCCTCAAATGTTTGCCTTTTAGAAAGATGCCTATTACTAAATATAAATTCTAAAATATATGATCCAGTTTCTTATATATTAATAGTGATTCCCAGAATTATTAAATTCATGTTTCTACTCCATAATACTATAACTATATACACTGCCAAACACTTGACACAGCTGTCTTTTCTATGAGTTTCTATGATTTTCTATGATTCTGCATATGAGGGTCTCTTATGTCAACACAGACACTCAGAACATTCAATATGTCATTATCTCCTGATAATAACTTAGTGAAAAATCATTTTTAGTTTAGGATTTTGTCATCCTAATCTAATGAGATATCATTATCATTATTAAAACTAATGTAGGTAAATAGACACAGGGACTGCAGAGATAAAGACAGATAAAAGATGTACCAACACTTCATATAATTTTTATTACTGAGATAATCTATCCTTTAATTTACATTTCGATATACTTATTTTACTGCTTTTGAACAATTTATTTTTCCTTAATTGTAACCATCCTCAGACATAGATATTGTAACATTTCAATAAATCTCTAACAAAAAGTGCTGGCATGTGAGTATATACTATAAATAAATTTATCTTGAATTTTCTAGAACATGGATGTAATATCACGTATGGGTTTTCACTATACGTTCACAACTCATTTCTATGACACCGTGCTAGAATCAATAGACAACCAGGTTGAGGAGAGGGTTGAAAGTGAGAGAGATTGTTGTTTGATGACAAAACACATTACTCATCACAAAATGCCACAATGTGAACAGACACAATAATAGGATTTATACACAAAAAGTTTAATCACTGCATGTGTTAGAGTCTGCTATCAATTCAAAATGAGAACCTATTTGGCCAATATACTTAGTAAGCTATGTGCTATTTATCTTTTAAGAATGCTATTTAAGTTTAGAAATTTTCAGTGGTCGCATTTAAAAATCTGGTTTGTATTCAAAAGTCTATCTAGTTCTATCCATTTTGGGAGGAAGTTCATTGTGATAGGCCATATAATTTCTCCTAAGTGATAGTTTTAAATCCAAATGTAACCTAAATCCAATGTGGAAATCATCCATGAAATAAATTGTTTCTTTTAACCAACTGTTCAAAATAATTTTAAGGGTAAAAAACTTAAAGTATAACTTTCATTATTGGTTACATTTTGGTGAGATTGAGAGAAAAATTAGGAAAGAGGAAGTTTCGGAACATATTGTTTTTTTGTAATCCACAGAAAAGGAAGGTATATTTTTATTCACTTACATTAAACTCTGATAGTTTTCAAGAGTTGCATTCAGATCACTTAGTTTCAGAGTGTTATTAAATTCTATCATTTTGTTGTTGTTGTTGTTGTTGCCTCTTCTACAACATGACAAGCTTCATGTTTAATAAATACAGGAACTCACCTCAAAACTGTTCATCTTTTTTCTATTCTTTTTCACTCTAGTTTTTCTTTGATTTCTGACATGAGGGCTGTCTGGAAAAAATCCAGGCATAAATGCCTCAATTTTAATTCTTACATGGCTGGATACCTTCCGGAGAGTTCTTGTATATATGTCAAAGTACTTGAAAGAATCTGACCATGTTGTTACAGACAAAGCCAAAGGAGGAATTATAAATTGTCTTTACTAAACCTCTTCAGTGTGTAACAAGAGAGCATTTCTGTTGGCATATGGGAGATAAAAACATAGTAATAAAAAAAATGGTAGTAATGTTATCAGCATTAGAGTTGAGCTTTATGAAGTACTTTTCTTAAAATACTTTTTCAGCCATATTTCCTTTATCATTATGGACACATACTTCTCAGGTATATTTTATTGAACCTTATAAATAAAGATGTAGGGTAAACTATTATGGATCTATTATACCGATAAAAAAATTGGGATGAAAAGGATCAAATCACTTCTCCAGATACGGAGTCAGGACATGACTGTGTTGGAATACGAAACCAGATGACCTCATTTCATAGCAGAGACGTATAAATCCTAGTCTGTGTTATTTAAACTAGCTTCTGCTGCTGCCACCTGTAGCAGGTTCAAATCTGTCTGCTCGTTTTTCACAGTTTCAGGTTTACCCTATGCTATTTTTCACACTAAGGCCCCACTATTTCTAACACATACCCTCTTTTTCAATTATGGGGTGTGTGTGTGTGTGTGTGTGAGAGAGAGAGAGAGAGAGAGAGAGAGAGAGATTATCTTTGATTATCATGGTAAAGGCAGACATTGATTTTGGTAAGGCCAGTAAACATTAATTCTTATTTTTATTTATTTTTTAAAAAGAAAAGATTTACCTATCTTAGAAAAGTATTTGGATCAGTTACTATGTTACAAATGAAATGTTTCACAAAGGGGGATAACCCAATAGCTGGGAAGTTATTAAAACTAATTTAGACTTCTATTTATTTATAGGAAGAGTTAAAAAATGGTTTACAAATATTATATATAAAATGTTTTTCAGATATATATCATCTTTACTTAACCATATAATATATATAAAGTATTTTTATATCTACCTAAAATTAGTATTAATACAAAAGACTTCTGACCAATGGGTAGTTACTATTGGTGACAAAATGTTACTGACAAAATTAATAGCAATTTTTTTTATTCTACTACTAGTAGAAGCATGTCGTCTTTATGAAAGATCTTCTGGTAGTAGGGGAGCCCTTTAAATCATGTAGATATAGGGTAAGTGATGTCCCTGTACTTTCTGATGAAAAAGTCCAAACGCTCAAGTGTCCTATATGGATATGAACCTTTTTCCTTAAAACCATAATTTTTTTTTTTTATGGGGAGGGGGTGGGAGAGGAGGGGGGAAGCTAAATATAAGGTGATGGAAAGAGAAGTCACATTAGGTGGTGAACTTATTATACATCCAGTTGACAATGCACTGTAGAATTGTATGCCTGAAACCTATGTAATCCTTGCTAACAGATGTCACCCCAATAAGTCTAACAATAAAAATGAATTAAAAAAAAAATAAATAAATAAATAAATAATCTGAAACATTAAAAAAAAAAAAACCATAATTTTTTTTAATGTTGTCTTCTCTAAGATAATGTTATCAGAGTAAATTATTTTACTTTTTACTCCTTTACCTATTGTCTGAGAAGGACTGAATATTCTGGACTCTCAAATAACAGTTATTGTCAAGGTAATACCTGTTGTTTAGAGAAATGCTTACCAGGTAGTACAAGCCGGAAGTACAAGCTAGAGATGGGCATGAGTCCTGGAGAACTGCCTGAAACACGGCATTTAGATTTAGCAGATGATGTACTATTTTTTTTCCCTTGATGCCTCTGTCCCCTAGCATTACCTTCTTTCCTTAAAGGTGTAAGATTATATTATTATTAATAATAATTATTCTGTTCTAGTATGAGTAGGGCTATGGGAAATGAAAAGCAACATATTTAGGGTTAAAATTTGAGGTCAACTGAGAAGCTTGAAAAGACATCGTAAGCAAGTATTAATAGGTGAAATCTAGCTCATGGTAAAGCTTTTGCATATTTGTCATTTAATTTTTACTTAAACAGAACTCACAGAGCAGAAAAGTTAGTACAGAGATGATGGAGTCAACTCACCTTTAGCTGGGAAAAAATTGTCCATTTAATTAAGAAATTTGAAAATAATACGTAAATAAACACCATTGGAGTAGATATTTATATTCACTCTTTGGAAACTATTTTTAATATTCTGTGAAATAAAAATTTTTTAAAAGTAGAAAATTTAAGAAAGCATTATTGGATATTTACAAAGATTTCTAGTATTCATCTCCATTATATAGATTTTAGGAAATATATTTATGCTTTTGAGCTGTCCAAACAATAATTGTAAATACATTAAAAGAAGTGTTGCCTTATTGGGAGGTTAGTTTTAGGGAATGGACACAATTGGAATCGGTGAGATAATATTATATTCCTTTTGACTGTCCTGTGATGATATATCCATTATTATTTATTTTCTATAAAGGGATAATAGCAATAGTATTTTAAAATATAATTTTAAAATATTTTAATCTAGAAATTTATCTTAATTGCCTACTGGATTATTTTGAGTATAAACAATGATAATTAGTGTTTCAAAACAACTTATTTAAAAATGTTCCAAATTATTATATAAAGTTAAAACAAATTTCAATAGCAAAAAATAAAAATATACCCCTTAATTTATACTTTCAGATACTTAAAGATTTTTTAGAAGGTAACAATTTTATTAATTATACTATAATTATATAATTTACATGTATTGCTGCTAAATATTAAGGACTGTAATGCATACTGTTTAATTATTGCAAGACATATAAAAACTTATAACCAAACATGGTAATTTGATTTTTAAGAGTTTGGATTATTTTTGTGTTAGTATCAAACTATTACAATTAATGACTTTATACAATAAAATACATATAACTATTTTAAGTTTTTATTACACATATGTATATAAATACATACCTATATACATAACACATATATCCAAGTAATGACATACATATTTGTTTCATGCGTCTTTATGTATTATTTTCTATGTCATTACTGAAATAACTAAGGAAGATAGTTAAGAACTTCTCAAGTTATAGTCCATGAAGTGCACAATGTTTGGTATTCAATAGTTTTAAAACTCTTTCTTGATTATTTAACGTTATAAGGATAACTATTACATAACTTATAAAATAATTGAGCTCAAATATTTTATTTGGAAACTTAATATTTAAAAATCCTCATAGAATGAAGTACATATTAATTTGTTCTAAATAATACATATTAAAATACTGTGCCAAAATACATCTTTAACTTTAAAATAATGCATTCAATAACTGAACATTCAACCAATAAAAATATTTTCGGATGTAGATTTGACTTGTTTTCATTTGAAAACTGATCAAAATGATTGTGTGCTATTTAATAATGGAGTAAATATTGTCTTAAATATTAGAAAATACCAAGTTCTTGTATTTTCATATTGCAATATGGGCCATCCAAAAGAGGGAGCTAAAGTATTGTGCTAAGTAACTTGGTTTTATGAATGTGAGATTTTTGGATCAGTTTCACATACGAATTGCACACTGTTTCAGTGGTTCTCAACCTTCCTAAGGCTGCGACCCTCTAATACAGTTCCTCATGTTGTGGTGACCCCCATAAAATTATTTTCGTTGCTACTTCAGAACTGTAATTTTGCTACTGTTATGAATTATAATGTAAACATCTGATATGTGTTTTCTGATGGTCTTAGGTGACCCCTGTGAAAGGGTCATTCAACCCCCAAAGGGGTCGCGACCCACAGGTTGAGAACCATTGGTTTAGATGTATATTTAACTGGGTCTGATATGAATTTATTAACATTGACATATAAATGGTTAGTACTTGACTTATAGCCCTAAAGTTGCATTCTCCCAGAAGAAAATTATTTTTTCAGCCATTATAAAATGATAAAAATTAATTACAAAAGATGAAAAAAACATTAAGTAAAATAGTGTCTCACTATTGAGTCTCATAAAGGAAGGGGAGAAATCACACAAGCCTTAGGTAACGTGAATCATGTGACTTGTCTCCACGCTTGTACAAATGGACCTACAGTAGTCTCCCTATCTTCAGTCTTGTGTCTGTTGTTTTAGTTACTCATAGTACATAGTGGTCTGAAAATATTAAATGGAAACTTCCAATTAAAAAAAATAATAAATTTTAAACTGTGTACTAGTCTTAGAATATAAAAAAAAAAAAATCTCATGCTATCTCACTCTCTCTCCAGGACATGAATCATCCCTTTGTTCCACACATCAGTATTTTATACATTTCTGTTCCCCACCCTTTAGTCACGTAGTCACCCTCAGGGTTATCAGATCAATTGCCCCAGTATTACAGTGCTTATTTTACTTAGTAATGACCCCAAAGCAAGAGAGAGTGATGCTATAAGAGTAATTCCAATATGCCAAAGAGAATCCTTAAAGTACTTCCTTTAAATGAAAAGGTATGTATATATAAAAAAATAGTATGTTTTTAGGTACTTTAAGTATATTCTTTAAGTATGTTTTTAGGTACTTTAAGTACTTTAGGTATATTCTGTGCATAGGGTTTAGTACTACCTGTGCTTTCAGGCCTCCACTGAGGGTCTTAGAACACATCACCTGCAGTATAGGATGAGTACTGTAATGACATTGAGGATGTTTTCATGTACGTGCACATTCTTTTTTTTTTTTAATGTTTAGTGAGTAATTCTTTCAGTACTGGATAACTTTTCTGTGACTCATTTGGTCAGAAGGAACAAAATGGATGGCTAAGAACTTCCTAGAACAGGGAAGCTGAGTGACATTTTATTGTAAAATAATTTGAAGCTAAAATATTTATAAAACATGCTTCTGAGAAGCAACCAAGATAACTGACCAAATTTTAAGGTTTAAAATTAAAAAAGAAAAAATTAAAGCATGAGTGAACAAATAATGAATAATTAATTAATCAATAAATTTATCAATGGATAACAGGTTTTAACATAAGACAAACAGGGGAGATTATCTGTCCATAGCAAAATCTAGCTACAATACCCTTTTCATTTGGTAAGTTTTAG
The DNA here is from genome assembly GCA_004026885.1 of Lyroderma lyra. NCBI lineage: Eukaryota > Metazoa > Chordata > Mammalia > Chiroptera > Megadermatidae > Lyroderma > Lyroderma lyra. The sequence goes on along the minus strand of PVJL010000324.1, from coordinate 201,132 downwards.
TTATTTTAATTATTGTTTGCTTATGTCCTTGTATTAATAGTAAATGTAATTATTTAGAAAATCTTCAGTAAAAAGATACACAATTATGACTTCTGATTCTAAGCTAAGATTTGTGGATTAAACAAGTAGGATTTGAAGAGAGAAAAAAAGTCTTCTTTAATTCTTGTTAGGTTCCTTTTCACTCTTTGAGGCAGAGTAAGTAAATAAAGAATCAATATTGACAATGCAAATTGAATCCGATGCATACAATGTCTTTCAAAAATACTTAAAAATATATAATATACCATGCATCCATAAAACATACCCCAGGAATATATAATACTTTATATATAACTTCAGCAATATTATTGGCAAAAATAGTATGTATGCTAATTATGTGTGTGGTTTATCCAACACAGCTGCTACTCATTTTCCCCATAGACTTGGGTAAAATATCATTATAAATAAAGATTCATTGCCAAAGAAACGTAGAATCTGTAGTTCCTGATTACAAAATGGTATTTTACAATGAGATTAATTTAATTAGTGAATAGATTAATTTTTTTTCAAGACATCAAAAAGAAATCTGTAACTCCAGTAGGAAATCATAAGAAGAGGAGATAATTTACCTAAATATAATTAATGTTCATGTAAATAGAATGTGAAAGCAAAATGTTTAATTGACTATCAGATACTCATATTTCCTTAAGACATTACATTGAAACAGAGGGTGTTGCTTTTTTGTGATTTGGGAGAACTTATCTTACATACACTCATGCTTTTCTTATTAATCTTATAACAGTATAGATAAAACAGTTAAAAATAGTAATTTCTTCTAGGTTTAACTATGGTATATGGTACCTGAAGTGCCTAAGAGCCATTATTTTTCTACATAAACCAATGAAATAATATCTCTAAGGATTGAATTATGGAATGATGCCAAAATATTACCTCTCAAAGAAAAAACTGGCTGTATATTCTTTTTTTTATAAATCTAGTAGTTTACAAATTGAGTCTTTTTTTGGAGATTCATTTTGCAATTATTTATTCTACAAATGAATTCAATCTTTATTTTTGAAATTGTCAAACTGATATTTTTTCCCTGAAGATTGACAGATTGTATCAAAAAATCCTTCCATATCATGTAATTTCTGCTATAATATAAAAATAATTGTATATTAAAATAAATTACTGAAACATCTCTTTTATTAGGTGGTTGACATTACATTTGTTGTAGTAATTGTGTTTATGCTGAAAAAGTGCTTGAAAAAGAATAGTGCTGTAGACACACCTAAAATGAATACATTCTGAATAGGCATGGTGATAATGTAATTCCAACCTCTATTATAATTATACAAGGAAATTCTGTCTGTATGGGAGATTTAGGTAATGTGGAAAAGATCATTTGAACAGATGTTATAGATCTGGTACTAGATTGGACACCACATCTCAGAGAAAACCTTTGAGAGAACCAGGTATGAAGGAATGATATTCAGAATTTTGAATAATTTTAAGTACAGTATTTCTATCATTTTTTCCCAATAAAATGGAAACTTGTTAAAGAAACAATTGAATGTTAAGTGTAACTAGTATCAAGCAAAGATTCAATTGACTTTGTGACTTAAACAGCCCTTAGATGTCTTCTAGTTTCTCTTCATCATTTTTTAAAATGAAGAAATTTAATCCTAGGGTAAATAATGAATACAAACCCTTTGTCTCTGTTTTATTTTTTTTTAAACCCCATCCTTTGTTCTTTTTACTATACCAGATTATATTGTAATTCCACCTTGCAAAATTTGGTAAACTATTAGCCACCCACACTTCAGTTCTTGCAGATGGCATGGGCACTGGGCATAAATCTATTTTTCCTTCTCTACATGCAGGGTTCAGTTGTTTATCATATTTTCCAGTAAGGTTTGTGGAGAAAGCCAGGCCCAACCACAGTGGTCAATTCAATGGCAGCTGTTTTAATTTTACCTTGGTTACTCATGCTTACTATAAAGCCACATTTTACATATAAAGGGTTATAAACAAAACATTAATTTTGAAACGTATGATTTTTATTGATAAGGTATTCTTAATTACACAATTTATTTCTGGAGCTCTGGATTCTACTCTTGATTTTTTTCCCTTTAGGAGCCCTTTAAGCAAATTTCTTAGGGTTGTATCCTCACCTGTATTATCAGTCACATGAAATGTTAGTTAGGTTCCTCCTTGCTGTAATAAATTGAATCATTCTGATTGAATCTTGCTGATTATATTGAATCATTCTTTTCTTAATTTAAAATCTCCCTTCCGAGAGAAATCACATTTTATAAGATAAACTGTTTCCATTTAAAAATAGCATGTAATATCATTAGAAACCATTATGATAACTTGACCCTGTTTTCCTTAATAATGAACATTGAACACATATCGTGTTCAAGACCCATATTTCTCATATATTTTCAAACACATTTTTCATATTTTGATATTTGTGAGTATTTTTTAGTGTTCTGTGCCTTTTGAAAGTGTGATTGCTTACATATTTTTTAACAACATGTCTTCAGTTCTTCCAATATGTTCTCATTGTCACTCCTACTCTGCATTCAGGATAGATCATATGTTATTTTTAAAAGCCAGTGTTGGTTTCTTTGGAGCAAATATGTTGCCTAATCAAGTAAAATCCCAGCACGGGCCAAAGGAATCTTTTCCACCAATTATTTGAAGGGATAATTATTTTATATTTTCTAACCTTTTTTAAAAGCCTAGACAAAGGGAAGTCCTAAAATATGTATAGAATATTGCAACTACTTTCCCAAAAGCAATGGTAAAATTCTCTAAAACTGTTTTATAAATTGGCATTTTTTAGTACAGTATGAATATAATAGTAATAATAGTAAGCAAAATTAATAGTTATTGTACATTGTAAATAGAATAATAACTGTAAGCAACATTGATATTTATTAAGAGGATACTATGATGATCTTTGATGCATGGAATATGATAATCATTTTTTACAACTTCCCTAATGATTATAATTATCCACATTTTCATGTGAAAAAACTGAAATTTAGGAAAATGAAATAAATTAATTGAGACCACGTTGGAGACAAAGAAAAAAACTGGGCTTTCTGGCTCAAGCATCTGACAGTTAATGTTTAATTAAGTAAACATGACTTGTTTCCACTCTGTGGCTCAAAAGAAGCACTGGCAGTCTGGGTTGGGAAAAGGAGAAGCAGGAGGTTATGAGATCTAGAGTTAGGATTAGGCCAGTTATAAATACCATAATACCTTTCAATGTGGTATCTGAATCAGCTTCATAATTAAGCAATGTATAACTTACTGAGCGAGTGAGTAATTTAGCTAAATGTGAATCACCCAAAACACATTGTTGAAAATATCCGGTAAGTATTCCAAATTGGACATATTTTCATTTTACAACCATAAAATACATTTTCATGAAAATGAACACCATTCTCTAGGATAAAAATAATATTACCTACATGTTATTTTTTGAAGAAAATATTGTCATTATAGTTGTTTGCACAAACGGTGTAGGCTTATCAATATACTTTGGCTGACTGTGCTGACAGGTCCTTTTATAGAAGGGTGTCCTACCAATATTTATGAGATGAAAGGTCAGTTTTTCAGCCAACACAATAAATACTGAGGACCCTAAAGAATATAACTGGAGTCATTTAATTCAGATGTCATTAGAAAAATATTGCATACTAACCAAAAGATTCTCTAGGGTCCTGGTACAAGGAAACAATATTTAGACTAATACAATTATCTCAGAAAATTTAACTGGAGATCCAAACAGAGGCATCAGTAAAACAAACAAACAAACAAACCATAAAATGCCAGCAAATAAAGGATGACACGGAATAACAAAGTGATGCAAATGGAACCCGTAGAACAGCAGATACTTAGAGACAAACTGCAGTCACATAGATTTCTTCTTTCGAAAACTATATTAAAATTATGAAAATCAGGTTCAAGATAAAATCACACAATTAGAAAGAACTTGACATTTTGAGACATTTGAGAGAATTCTAGAATGGATCCTGCTGTTCCTAGTATCTTCAGGAATAGACTCCTGCCCACCTTCAATATTCAGTGTAAAGGGGGATCAATTCTGATATGAATTTCCTTTTTTTAGGAGCATTAGAAGACTGTCTTATCATTATAGATAATGATATATAAATATACAGTGATACCTACAGGTATTTATGTCCTCCTGACAATAAGATACTCTTTTCTGCCTTAACTTGAGTGAGTTGTCTACTTATAATCTGGAGAAACTAGAGAACTAAATATTCTGGACACATAGTTAATATTTAAATATTCTACTATAACAGAAATTCCAATCACCATACAAATAGCAACATTTGATAAAAATCTAACTTTGCACATATAAATAGATAAACATTATATGATAATAGAACCACTTATGCAATGAAGCAAAAAAACGCAAGAGTGCAAGTTGTTAACATACCATTACCATGAAAATTAGAAAATATGTAGTTCATATTCTTATTACTAAGTTTATCTCTAAGTAAGCATAATATAACAATGTAATATCTATAAGTTTAATTATAATTAGGGTTATATTATGAAATGAACAAAGTTTAACTTACTAGGGCCTTTCAGATTGCCATTTCTTCTACTTAAAATGATGTTTCCTATACTATTACCTTCTCTCCATTGAGAATCAATTCAAATATCACCATCTTAAAGAAATCTCCCTCACTACCTTGATAAACTTTCACTAATTCCTTCAAATAACTCTCCACCACTGTCTATTTTTCTCAGCATTCATCAATATCATATTTATCGTATTTATTATTTGTATCACTACTCTAGAGAGAACGTGGTTGTGATTAGAAATTCTTTGTATCATATTCACTGCTATCACCTCAGCATCCAGAAAAATGTTATATATATATATATATTTAATATATATATATTAAAGGTTAAATAAGTATTTGGATCTAACGCATGGTTATGGAACAAATTTACTAAATAATATAACAGTAGTTCCTGTATTTCATGAATAATATTAACTCCATTTTACAAAGATTAGGGATAACCTATCAAATCATTAACATTCACCACAAATATTAACTTCCTGGTTAATTTTAGTGAATGTGACTAACAAGCATGCAATTTTGTTTGACCTACATTTTTCAAACCATAATAACATTTTCTTACAAATAAACCACTTTTATAAGCATTATTTGTTTTAAGGTCAAGGATTTCATTCTTTTTATAGTGATAAATATAATTCAAAAAATAAACAGGGAAAACCATAAAAATGATAGAAAAGGAATGTTAAACATCTAGCATTAAATTATGTGTTGATATGCAATACTATGAAATTTTATTACCATTAATTTAAATGACTTGCACAATTCACTCATATCTCTAAGATCCATGTGAAGTGTACTTACTCTAATTTAAAGCAATAAATGTTATAATATTCTATGGTAGTGAATATTCTATATTAATTTCACCATGGTATAAATTTATAAGACAATCATTCAAAATATAAAATATTTCCATCATATGTTATGTGAACTTAAAAATCATGATATATATCAATATTTATATCATAATGTTGTAAATGTCCTAAATTTACCTAATCTAAAGAACAATGAAATTGATTATCAATTTAAGCTAGGTCTCTCTCATGTTTTACTACATGAGAGTTCCAATACTCTTTACTTAGATGTAATGAGCTCGAGCAATAACATTCTTAATAATAACAACAAGGACAACAGTAGTTGTGTCTCCTTAAAATACACCATATTGTAGATACTGTTAATATCTTAATTTTGCTTAGGAAGCTTCTGCTGCTCTGGGCTATTAAAAGAGTCCCTCAAATTCATACAGACATTAAATCATAAGTACAACATTTTTGTAAAGATTTCAGGATAGTTTTGATCATTTAAAACCTATAGTGTGGATTCTATAGGCTATGACCATATTTTTAAGACAGAATTTAGCAGAAAAATAAAAGCTGAAAACTTAAATTCAAGGCTGAGGAATACTGACTTATTTCTAGATTTAATGTGGTATGGGCTGAGGGTGAAAAGAGAGGAGGTTACTTGAATATAACTTTAATTTACAAAATTTTACTTTGTTGAATGTGTCAGTGGTTAAATAACTTTGTTGGCTAGGTGAGCAATAATAAGGTTATTACACTAACATTGTAAGGAGATATTAAGATTCCTATAAGAAGAGTTGCCCAAGGACTAGACAGTAAATGACTAATGTGAGCTATGACAAGGGTTGTATTCTCAGAATTTGGTAACATTTTAATTTATAAGAAATAATTACAAATCCTAAAAATTTTATTTTTTTATAAATGTCTCTGGAAGCAGTGAAGAGGAGTAAAAACGCAGTCTTGGATTAATTTGAAAAGTAAATTTTAAAAGGAAGTCATAGCCATACTTACTTTGTATTCCCAGTTTCATATTGGGATTACTGATTTCAATTTTAGGCACAATATCGAACATGAGTTCATTTTACACAGGGCAGTCTGTAAAATATTACTGATATTTAAATTGAAGTAATGAGGAATGTTTACACTGAAGAGAAAGTATAGGCTGGACCAAGTTTTCTTTGAATGAATTTAATGCTATTAGATAGGGGCAAAATAAACATTAGTTTCCAAGCTATATGCAGAAAACTAAGACAAATAAAAAGTGAAGTTACAAGCAGATAAGTGTTGTCATTTATGGCAAGAAAAGAATCTCTAAAAACTGAAATTGTTTGAAGCAACTGGTTTCCATGTGAAAGTCTCCCAACACATTTCACTCAGGCATGAAGCCTAAAACATAGCAGGTGTTCAATAACAAGTAAATTCAAAAGTGAAAATGAAATAATCAGCCAGTGGATAAATTAATTATTACAAATTGGAAGATCTTTTTCCAGATTTTGTGTTAAAAATAATAATAATATGAAGGGTGCATATAGGTTTCTGCATAGATTGATGAACAAACCTGCACAGATTTAGGATACTATATTTTGGTACCGATGTTATGAGAAGCATTGCTTCTAACTACACCTGCAAATTGTAAAAGAGACTGTCATTTCTAGTATGTGGAAACTGGACACAAGGTCAGCTTCTTAATGACAAAAGTTCATATGTGTTGATTTGGGGACTCCTGAGGTTAAGCAGTCAGTATCAAAACACTTTGTCAAACCGTCTCCTTACACACACACCTCACGAATATTAAGTATACAAGGATAGCCTTAGGTGTAGCAATTCCCCAAATTTGTCATGCAGCTGTACGCATGCAGGGCTGCAATCCTGGACTAAAGTCACACCCTCTGGTCAGTCGCAGTGTGTTGCCTTGTTCTACTTACTTCTCAATGAATTCTGACCTTTGTAATACTCACCTCCCTGTAATTCCCATATCCTGTCTGTTAGACAGTAAAAGTAGGGAGAGAGGGAACAAAGTTTTTAAAATTGTCCATGAATATAGTGACCAATTTTTATTACCTCTATATCTATGGAGTTTCTCATGTTGGAAATATTTCTATTACAGTTCACTGAATCATCTCCACAAAATGTAAGCCAAGTTAAGGATACTCACTTGTATTTAAGTATATTATGTCTTTGAAGTGGAGAAGACCTCAGGGTGGGAAGAATAATAGGGGGAAAGAAGCAAAGCAGTAAGTTTGGAAAGAGAAGTAGCAGCAAAACTAAAGATGCAATGAAGGTAAGAAAACAAACACTTAAAAGCAGCGAGAGAAATAAATCATCACAGTTCATCACATGGAAGAAATATATCTTTCTACAATTCTTTTTACCGTGAATTTATGCTCAATTTGGTACAAGGCAGTGGAGAATGCACAACTGAAATGAAGTCAATTTTAGCCACCAAATTATTTAGAATTAAAGCAAAAAAAAAAAAAAAACCAAAGAAGATAGATTATAATATTCTTGTAATATTAGAAGAATCTAATTTATAAATATTTATAAATATGGTCATTGATATATAGTGCAAGGCACGTATATACAAGTGACCTTTTTATTCTAAAATAACATTCTGTTCCTCTATGAATATGTTTAAAGTTTAATTTCAATGTAAGACTTTTTATACAATTTAGTCTTGAAGAAGGATCTCAATGCTCATGTTTAAATAAAGGGTTGCAGAGGTGTCAAAGGTAATGCTAAAGCAGCAAACCTACAAGCAGCTTAGGTCTGGGGAGACTTCAAATATCCATGATGACATCGTTATTAAATTAAAATTGTTGCATGAAATCCCCCATTTTCCTGTCTCCATTCTATGAATTGTTCTCCATCAGTTTCAGTATTTACCTTTGGGTATAAGTAATTACAAATCTAAGTAATTCCATGATATATATGTATTTTCTTTAATTCTCTCATAATAATTATCTCCTTAATTTTCCATATCACAAAATATTCTGAAGTTAGAACTTTCTTTTTTATTTAAATAAAGTAATATTCCATATTGCTATTAAAAATGAAATTTAACACAGGTATTAAATCTAAACTTGTGAGTTTAGGACATATCATACATATTTAAATATCTATCTAGCTATACAGATAAAAATAGGTACTGTCAGTATTGATAAAAACTTCATTTTAATATTCTAAACTAAACCTGCAATATTAAGAAATATAAGTCTATTATTGACATTTACTACTTGTATTTTAATAGAAATTTCTATTTTAAACTGATCAAAGTTCATTTTAATTACAAAAAAAGCATATCACAGGTATAATATTCTTTATTGTTATATCAGGGTCTCCATTCTAAGCTAAACATAAAAGAAACAAATGTAATTCACATACATAATCACATACATTATTATAATAGTGTAGTAATTATTTAGTTCTTGAAAGAGTAAATATTGCCAGAAATGCAAATCTGAATCTTATGTAATGCTCTTGTGTTAAAAACATAACTGATTGAAATTGTATATAAAATGTCACATCATCTAGATAAACAGTCAAGATATGGGGAAGAATAAAAAATATTATCTCTTTCCTAATAATATTCCAATTCCTGCTCAGTACATACATAGATACAAGTTAATTTTTAATGCATCAAGGAGCTATAATATTAATCCGGAAATAGTGACAATAATACAAATATTTATCCTTGACTTTTTTATTAATTAGTGTATGTATCTTTTTAGATATAAGACAATCCTATTTATTAATCTTAGTATTATATTTTTAATATAAAGCAAATTTTCAATTAACAAAATAGTTAATTTACCCAGTAATACAACTAATATTAGATGTCTATTGATCTGACCCTTAGCTAGGGGAAATGATCAATTTAATAACTTGAAATTCCACCATGTAATGTTCTTCCTTTGCATTATACATAACAAAGTAATAATAATGCTTTATTTTCTGATACTAATAATCTAATTTTTTACCTAATATGGCTTCAGATAGCATTATGATTTTTACTTAATATAGTACATCCCCATCCACCATAATAAGAGTGGCTAAGGAGATTTTACTTTTATTAGGGCTTCAAAAGTTATGGATAGTGAATGGAGAATGATTATTTTCAGTTATAATTTTAAAATATGAAAGCCTAATTCTCCCTAATCACAGAATTATTCAAATCAGGCATAACATGTGAACTGCAATTGATTTTAACTTTTCCAAAGTTAAAAAAAAAGTCCTAATTGTTATTTTATCATTTGTTCATGATATAATATCTATGATTGCCTGACCTAAGAACATTTTAGTGTCTAGTGTTACACCGATGTAACAACATAAAAGCTATAGTTAATTTATACATTGAAATAATTGATTGTGTTATTTCTTTGTATTGGCCATATACATTTAAGGTACACACACATACACACACACACAAATTTATCCACAGACACAGATGCACAGAAATATAAACAAAAAGAGATATAAAAGCTGATATATAAAAACATGAATTTGTGTGTGTGTGTGTGTGTGTGTGTATATACACACGCACATACATATATGTATGTTACTTTGTAATTTGACTTGTACGTTTTCTGGGATGTTCTATCTGTGGCTTTACTATCATTAGAGTATAAAAGAGATTTTAATTTCTTCAATTTTTAATATAGTCTTTGCATTGTGAACTATTTGTAAGACATATATGTGAATAATTTGGAAAATATTTCTAGCAATTACAATAAATTATTGCAAGATTTGTAGAAAAAATAGATGATAAAGAAGTTGATTGTCTGAAGGAAAAGTCCTTTTTGAAAACAGTTAGGATGGATGTCCCAGTTTTATAAATGTAGTGCATTTTACATGATGTGTTTTGTCCCAAGAGGGGGATTATTGATGTTTATTTGCTTATCCTACAGAGTTTTGTATGTGTTGTGGCCTCCTGACTTTTTGTAAATATTATTTTTTGTTTTTTGTTGACTTTCCTAAGATCCTGTCTCAGTAAATGTGAAAGAAAAGTTCATTATATATTAGATACTGTATTATTATATAAAGTGTAGTGAGTTTAATATATTCCAATATAAATGTTTCCAGGTATATATATTTCTTATAATACATTCAGAAATAGAGTGATTAATTAGAAAGACCAAGAATAATCTTGCTCATGAAAAGAAATGGAGTACAAGAACACTCATTCCTCCTGAAATTGATTTATAATTTGGCAAAGTAATAGAATAAAAAAATAAAAAACAAAAACTTTTAATGTCACCTTAAAAATATTCATATCTTCTCCTTTTTCTACCTTTTCTCATACAAATAAATAAATGTATCACTCACCCACCCACCTACACACATATACACACACAACCAACAGCAATAACAATAATACCTCATGGGTTTTCCATTTTCTCTTCACAGCCAGTTAGATCCATTATCATGACTTTTGTGTTTTGGGAGGTGTTTGTTGGTGGTGCTAATGTAAAATGTCTTGGCTGGGTTCCAGAGCTCATGCTTTTATTCGGGCACTTTGCATTCTTAATGTGACTATAAGACTATCTCTTACTTGTGCTAAATTTAGGAATAAGTGCATTAACTTATTAGGACTGCTTTGAAAATGTATGAAAGTGCTGTAAAGGCACTCCTCACTGTGCATTCCCTACTATATTTTAATAATGAGAATAATGGTGGTTACAGGCAGAGGAACTTGAAGTGCCTCATGGAGAAAAAACTTTTTTTAGGATGATTAAAACAATCCAGGAATCATTGCTTTGAGCTAACCAGTGTGTGTGTGTGTGTGTGTGTGTGTGTGTGTGTGTGTGTGTTCCTAATTTTTCATGCAGAATTTGACAGCCTTGGATATGTAACCTGATCCTTCTCATTCTCAGTTTTCTTGTGTACCATCAGAATTAGAGGTGGTTGAAATCCCCTTTCTAAAGTTTTACAATTTTATGTAAATACCTAAATAAGATAAAGTCACAGACCTTAAGAAACTTTTTTGCGAATATAAATTTAAGACAAATTCATTTTTTAAAACAATTATGCAAGAAGCAAAGAAAGAAATAGTTTTACATTAGGAAGCATGTCTTATGATCTATAATACAAATGGCCAAATTTATAAATTACCATCAGTTATGGTTGCTAGGTTGAAGGAAGCTGGGGGTTGGGTGCGAAAGGTGAAAGGATTAAGAAGTACAAATTGGTAGTCACAAAATAGTCACAGGGATGTACAGTACAGTATGGGGGATACAGTCAATAATGTCATAAAAATTATGTATGGTGTCAGATGGGCTCTAGACTTATTGGGGGGATCACTTCATAATTTACATAAATGCCCAGCCACTGTGCTGTACACTTGAAACAATTATAAAATAATACTGTCAACTATAATTAAAAAATAATATATAAAGTCATGGAATGTAAAGTATAGCATAGGGGACATAGTTAGTGGTATGGTAATAGTTATGTATGGTGTCCAATGGGTTGTGGATTTGTTGGGGTTATCATTTTGCAAGGTGTGTAAATGTCTAATCATTATGTTGCTTTGTACACCTGAAGCTAATAATATAAATGAATAAATAAATAAATAAATAAGGTAAAAATAAACAAAGCTACTCAAATTAATATCCTTTTGGTCCCATTTAGCATGTTTTCTTCTTTAAGAAAACTTAATTAAGTAGATAATTTAAGACATATAATATACCCAAAAACTAAGTGTTTATAATAAAATGCCTCATCATAAACTAAACTTGCTCTACAATTAATTGATTTGATATTAATATTATATATAAAATATTTATGCATAAATATACATTGAACTCAGAAGTGTAAGTATTTAATTTAAAATATCACATTGCACATGGTTTAAAGTGTAACATTTTTTGAAATGTTATATTTATTTCTACTTTATATTTAAATTTTCATTTGAGGGAAAAAAATTAGTCTTAAAGAATATAGCAAACCAATGATCCATTACATTGAAGCAACTGTATTAATGTTAAATAATCACCCATCTAGGCTGTTCACTCTCAAAGAACAAGTTATTTATAACACACTCACATGTATTCATTAAATTAACTTCCACCTTAATTTATTATTTCTTACATATAATATGTTGCCATATTACTCACATATCTTAACTAATTTTAAGAATTACCCAAAGCATTCCAATTAATTGCACCTACTCATGTGCAATTATTATAAGAAATGCCTATCTGCCTCAAATCGCTATTGACGTCTAAAGAGAGGTAAGCCAGTATAAAAAATTTCTCCGATTTGTTTTTCAATCCTCTTTGTACCATAGAAGGGACAAAGCACTTACTAAACTTTGTGTGTACAGGGGTGACAGAAGAATGCCAAATGAAATCTCTTCATGCAAGGTGACACTCAGAAGAACTTCTGATCCAATATACAGCTTACCAGTTTGAGCAACACAACATTTAAAAAAGCCAACTTTGATAATATCATCTGGTTATACATAGGCAGTGATGCAAGACATTTTTATTTCAATTATGCAAGGAATACTATAATGATGACATAATTATGTAAACCATTTCAAAATTGTTTTAAAAACTTGAATAATATAATCAAAGGAAAAATCATATTTCCATCTTAAAAAATAATATTCTTATGTAACTTGCTTTATTACTAACAAATCTATCTGATTTAAAGTTAGTGAATTACTTTTAAATTGATACTACTATCTGCTACCTCTACAGCATTTTTCTATTCACTTTGTTTCCAGAATTAGGTTTGCTCAATATGCACTATCTTACATCTTCTCATTTTTCAAAACAAACACAGAGATGACAGTATTTTAACATCTCAGTATATATCTATTAAGTGCATGCAATCATTTTGTACTCTTTTTTGGGAAAACTTCTTTTAAATTTATAATACGTTGGATGACAAGGCAACAAATGCATGTGTTTCATGTTACGTCCAAGTTCTGTGCTGCTATGTGCTGGAATAGCATGTCATTTCATTTTCTTTATCTTTCAAAAGATCAACCATGCAAACATGGATGAACTAATCAGTTTTGGAATGACACAAGTGTATCCTACACTTGACATAACATTGCCTAGGCAATGAAGCAGGGTCTGAATCTGAAAATAGAATTTGTCCTCTGTTGAATGCAGGAAGTGTTTAAATCATACTTTTCCCCCAAGTTAAGAATACTGAATGATCAAATTAATTTTTAGTTAGCTGGAGTTGAAGATGGGTAACTCTTGGAATTCCCTAGATAAAGTAAAAAGTATCAAATAAAGATTTCTTCCTTTCCTGCAAAAGTTACCACTTTTTGCTGTCATAAAATGAGTCATTTTTTCATGCTACATGGATTTCAAAAACATTGTAAAAAATTCCTTATTAGTAATCTCATACATATATAAAATAAAATGTCAAATGACAACACATCTCCATAAAAGACCTTTAATTTCTCCTAAATCTATGGTTCATTATATTCTCATCAAAAGTTGATCATAAAAAATAAATGTGAACTTATCTACTATAGGTGATCACTTTTTAGTGAACCTTTGTTATTTAAAATAGATTCTAAGAACATACACTGTTAACAATATCTAAATCTAAATGCTATAGAGTATTGAAAAACTTATAATTAAAATTTATCATACCTTTTTTTGAGGTTAATGTTCTTGAAAATTTAGTTGGTGTGAATGCTTATACTGAATGTGGGGGAAAAATGCCCCATCAAATCACTGCATTTTCTATATAACTTTGAACAAAACATGCCTATTTTTTTAAAACTCTCTCCCTCTTGTGGTTTTCATCTCGTCTTTATTACATTAATATACATTTGCCTACAATAAAGAAGAGCAATTATAGCCTATAGATGTACACACCTTCAGAATGCTGACCTGAGTGAGAACCACAGATCTGTGAAGAATCCTTTACCAAGTAAAGTGATTCTTACTTGATAAGAATCCTGACATGCCCATCTTTATGTTATTAATATGTCATTTTATTTTAATAAAAATAAAGAAATTATGTCTTCTTAAATTATGAAAAAGATGCCTTTATTTTAGACAGTGAGACTCAAATTATGTAAACAAAAGTTACAAGAAAACCAGCACTCCATTTCAAATTAATATAATAATAATAATAATAAATATAAACACCTTAATAGGTGAGTAATTCAAAGCCATTAAAATAAACTAACATAATGTAAAGTTTGGTTTTATTTTTATTATAATGCTCCATATGCAAATTTGAACATTATAAAAAGAGCTCTGGTAGATAGCAGTTCTGTAAAAGTGAAATAAGAAGCCAATGTTTGCAAGTTTTTTCACCGAGTATTTTAATACTTTATTCAAATACTACAAAATGTATTCTTACCTGCTTCCAAATGTTGAGAGCGAGGAAGAGAGAGAGAGAGGGAGAGAGAGAGAGGGAGGGAGCGCAACTAGGAGAAAAGCAATATTTGCCCTCCTTCATTATTAGGAAGGAAAATTGAATAGCTTCTATTGCCATGCAAAGTAAATACCACTTACCTTGCTTAGCAATGGAACTGAGTTTAGCCCTGCTCAGCGCTGATAATCCCGGCGGCGATCTTGCTTCTATCTCATTCCTTCCCTTCTCTCTTCATAGTATCTTCACAGCTGAATCTTCATGCATCTCAGTGTGCCTCCCTCTTCGAGCATCACTTTTAACTCAGACAGGCAGGAAGCCGAAGCCAAAGGAACTCTCTATCTGATTGGTTTCCATTCAGCGTTTCTGATTAATATGAGACCGTTCCTAACACGGGAAGATGTTGCCGCTGATGGCGCTGCAGGGCTCCCGGCGTGGGGCTGGGGCAGTAAAGACCTGTTTAGGCACAGCGATTTGCAAACAAATGAGGTGGGATGGCTCGGAAACGAAGGCTTTGTCAGAGACCCCCACCAGAGAAAATAACCCATTGTTTTCAGTCTTGGTTAATCAGCTCTGCTTAATCTGTTTGCAATTGGGAGAGAAAGGTCACAGCATGCCTGTAACCTGTAAATCATCTGTAGAAAATATGTATCTCATGGAGAGAGTTGATGCTCAGAAGGAATTTCATGTATATTCCCTGCAGAATTCATGCCTGCTTATTTTATTCAATTCAGTACCAAAATCCCAAATTTAAGAAAAGAAAGAGAAAGAATTCAGATTATATTTATTATTGATAATGATGACTTTTTATCTGTGTCTCTATGAGTTTGTAAACTAAAATAACTTCCAAAAACAGTAATTGAAAAGTTTCTAATCATTGCTGCTCCTAACATGTCCTTTTCATTAAAGAGAATGATTTCAAGTATAATTTCAAATGTCTACAACACTTTGCTCTGTACTTGATAATGCAATTGAGGAATTTTCACCTCTTGTGCCCCTGTTCAGAAACAATGGCAACCATAGCCATCCCAAGAAGTAGGTGGTCCACCTGTTAGATTCACTGTTGTACATTGCACATCTATTCAAGAGGATACATCATAACTGAATCAAACCCTGTTTCAGAAGAGAAGTCCCTTTAGTATTTCTGGAAATGGCACAATAAGAAGGATATTGATTAGTGGATAAATCCTTCTGAAAAGAAGTGCTAGTACTAGTTGAATGAAATGTACAATGGGGATATGGCTCACTTTATAATGGCTCGTTAAGTCACAGTAAGTAAATAGCTTAAATGCCAAAAAATATCAATATCCTATTTGATGCTTCAAAGGAACACTGACAATAGAAAATAAAAATAAATTTTCCAGTTCTTTTTTCTCCCAGTGGTAGAGCTTATACACGAAGTGTAGATAACAGACCTATCTGAGGCATGTGCATTATAGAAATTTATTTCTTAAGAGGGAAAACAAATACTTAGAAAAGACAGCTTTACATGTCCCAAAATAAAAGGTGACACTACTGATGCATGATAATTGAACTTGTAGTACATGTTTTTAAATCATGGTGAATTCGAAGTGTGGGAAATGAGCAAAAGAGTGGACTTTATTTTATTTATCTGCAAATAAAAGGAAGGAAAAGGAAGAAATAAAGCTTTATGCATACTGTCCAGGGCTAGATAGATTCAAATGGTTAAAAACAGCTTGGTAAAGTCTTCATGGAGGCTGAGTGGTTTCTTGAGGCAAAGAAACAATTTAAAATTCACATGCTCCTTCATCCTCATTTCTTCCAGGTTTACTTGTTCCTTTAAATAAATATATGAAATATATGTAGTATAGAAGTCTCTTCATTAATGTTTAGAAAAAGTAATGTATGTAAAGTGGGGAAAAGGAACCAAACAAAATATTCTATTATAGTTAAAGATAAATATTCACAAATAAAAGCTTTAAATCCCTAACGTTGCATACATTTCATTTCCCACTGACACCCAACTGTAGGGAAACACTGTTTTGTGTGAAATCCACAATGCAACAGAGCAGGCTATTGCCTGATTTGAAGTATTTTTACTGCTCCAAGAAAAAAGGTTGGGGGAGTATTGACAAGTAAAAAAATGGTTGCTGTCTCAGGAATCTTCTGTCTTCTCTTGAATGTCATGGTAATGATGGAACACATGAAAACAATAGACCCAACCTTGGAATTATTGAAAATTCTTCTTTATTATGTATAGAGGTACTTGTGAGTTTTCAAATGTAAGTAGCCTTGTTATCATGTAAAGCGTTTTAATACTTAGAATAATGCATATGAATATTTAACAAACAGGTGTTCACAAAAATATTAATCATTTGTATTTACAGTAGTAGATATATATTTCCTCTTTCTATGTAGCTCTCAAAATTCATTAAAATAATTGTTTTTTTAAAAAATAATTGTATTTTTAAAAAATACTATTTGATTTATTCTTTTCGAGATTACTTTCATTTGAACTAACTTTTCTTAGTCATTTGGCACTTTGAATGTACTACATTATTGCAAAAATGTGTCATGGACTTTTTTCTTTTCTTTTTCTTTGAATATAATGCACCAATATACATGAGGACTTCGCTATTTAATACTGTCTAAAACAACTGATCTATCCCTGCCACGTAGAAAACTCCGATTTTTTTTTCATTTTGTTATTGTAAATACTATTCTATTATACAATAATCATTTTGCAAATTGTTGAAAAGAAATATCGAAAGAATAACATAGTCACAATGCTAGTTCATCTTGCACTGAAGTGGAAAATAAAAAAGGATAAATTCATGAATAAAAATAGCTTTATAGTTAAGTGAGTATTTAAGTGACCCCACAGTGGTTAGAGAGGCCTGTAAAGACGTGGGTATTGCACTGGAACAACTGTGGGACAGAAGTCCCTGTGCAGTGACATCACTCATAGGACCAACCGGAATTTTAAGACCACCATCTGCTCCAGATACGAACTGCTCACTCCTTCCCAGCTAAACCTGAAATGCTTTGCACACCAGCTTGTTATGCTGTGCCAGTATTATGAGTATTCCCTACCACATCTCCAAAACAGATTTTTCGCAGTCCTTTTGTGTCGTCCTAACAAAATACCAGAGATTTGCTCCTACAACGTGGTATTAAACTATACTCAGGAATGGAGCAAAAACTATAAATCATTTCTCCTTTACCCTAATAAATCATCATTGCTCACTTTCCCATTTATAGTAAAACCCTCTCTGGAGCTGAAGATGCTCCAATTATCACCATGATTTTTATCACTGTGTGGCTTGAGGTATCCCCAACTCTCTTCAGAATTCTTCAGACTAATTATGCCTGCTGATGAATTTGTTTAGCATCACAAAACACTTCGTGTCTTCAGCCTTTTCTTTGAAGGTTCCCTTCAATTCCGTGCTTTGTCCTCAAGCTGGCTGTGGTATAAAAATTCTTTTCCATTTCATGTTTCTCACATAAGAGATGATGTGGGTTCCACAGCCCATGTGTCACAGGGCCTGCAATTGGGATAAGTGATCCCCTTGCTTGTCGTCACTAGGCCATTTTTCCTCACTCCATTATCCATGCTTATCACAGATTTTTATCATGCCTAACTTTCCTTGTTGAAATCCTTCAGAGACCTTAATAAATTCAGCAACCACTTAGGTGATCCACATAATACATCGACTCCTTCCTGCCTAGATTTTTCTATTTTTATTGATCATGTCCTCTCCTGCACTTCAGCTGTAAGCCCATGATCACAGTCTATCTAGGAGAGAACCTCTCTAATTTTCTTCTGAACAACCCTGACAACTCCTTTCCATTCTATGCCTCAAGGTAAACTAGAAATTAGTTGACTCAGTAGACCTAAACTGGGGCAGCATAAAAGGCACCTTTCAATAGATTTCTACCTGCCTTTTATGATTGGTAAATGGATGTCTCCAAGGACAAAGAGACCAAATGTACCTTCCATCCATGTGGTAGTATCTCAGCAACAAAGATCATAAAATCTCACTGCCCCCCTCGTAGGGTGGGAAATTTTCTTCTGGAGTATTATCTATGGTTCCCAGCCCAAACAGCCTCCCTGTGAGCTGGAGAAAGCTGAGGCACTGAAAAGATTTGACTCAGTCCTTTTCTATACTATAACAAGATCATAGAGTGGGTGGTTTTGAACAACAGAAATTTATTTCTCACAATTCTTGAGGTTGGAATTCAAAGATTAAGGTGCCAGCAGATTTGGTTTCTGTTGAGCGCTCACCTAAACCCTTTCGCTATTTCTTCACTTGGTGGAAAAAGTGAGGTATCACTCTCGGTTCACTTTAGAAGGGCACTAATGCCATTCATAAAGATTCCACTTTCATGATCTAATCAGTGTCCACATGCCCCACCTCCTAATAGCATCACTTTGGGCATTAGGATTTCAGCATCTGAATTAGGAGAGAACACAGACATTCAGACCATAGCAAGACTATATTGATCTTCTTTTTCATATGATACTGCTTTTCTTGGATAAAGGTTGACATGCACCTATGTATGTGTCACTACTGGTGTTTGTTCCTAACCAGTAGCCTAATACCTAGACTTTTCATTGTCAAAAATAGTATGACCTCCGAAATATGTTTGTTTCAAAAATGCCAATTTATTTCTTTTTACTCCTACTTTCAAATCACTCTCTCTGTGATCTGATGCCAGCAGTTCTTTCTCCTTTTGTGGACCTCTCCTCCATTAACCTCACATCAATATCTGTACCTCTCTGAGATTCTCATCTCTCTGCTCACTCATATTTGATTCCAGGGCACCTCCCAGAACCATTCCTTTGCATACCCACTTGTTCTGTTTTCACTTCATAACTGCACACACAATCTCCATAGAGTAACCCTTTCTTTAGAGAATGGTGAAGGAAAAAAAAAGATGAAGAAATGGGGGCTCTCCAGTGTGTGGGGGGTAGTGAAATGTGGACCAGGGACAGGTTCTGGGATCATGAAGTGATCCATATACCAAATAATGAAGCAGAAGTAGAGTTTTGGAGTCAGAGTTACTGTTCATAGTTGCACTTCAATTTTTTTCTTCATAGTTCAGAGAGCTTCGATATAATTCCAGGCTTTATATAGAAAATGAAAAATAGAAGGTTCACAGAATCCTTGAAATCTGTCCTTGGATGTTCATAAACCATGCTGATCGTGGATGACTTATAAGGGACCTCCACTATTTTTTTAAAAGTCTGCTTATAGTAATACTTATTAGCTGAACCATTATTACAATTGCTACTGCTATCACTGCTAATCACACCACTAATTCTAACAATGATGGCTATACTATATAGCAGAAGTATCCAACTTTTCGGCTTCCCTGGGCCACATTGGAAGAAGAATCGTCTCAGGCCACACATAAAGTACACTAACACTAATGATAGCTGAAGAGCTTAAAAAAAAAAAAAAAGATCACAAAGAAAAATCTCATAATGTTCTAAGAATTTGTGGTGGGCCACATTCAAAGCCATCCTGGGCCGCAGGTTGGACATGCCCAGTTTATAGTACACTTGCACACTTGCATTAGTAACTACAAGCATTTTTTAAGTGTCTTAAAAAACTATTCCACAAAACTGATAGTGAAATTACTTCTCAAAATTCACTTAGCCTAGGGGTTGATAGAACCATAAGTGGAAATCAGTTCTATTTCAGTTTAATGGCCATCCTCTTAAGCACTATAGTCTGCAGCCTCTTTCAATGGCCTAGTGGCTACAAAGTGCATCACAACTCAGGAACTGATGGACAAAGGTAATTGTAATATTGTGTATCCCCTAGAGGGATCCCTCATTCTTAATGTTTCTATACAGTATAGAATTACATCTAACATGTTTATCCTTGCTAAAGAGATTTTTATAGAATATAGGAAATGTGTATTTAAATTTAGAATAAGTTCTAGTAAAGAATTAGATTAAAAGAACATGACCACTTACTAGTATTAAACAGATTTGAATGTTTTTTGTTTGTTTTTTTGTTTTATTTTTTAATCTAGCTCATTGGTAAATATTTGGGAAAATTTACAAATGCTCATCCAGGTTGTATTAGATAAGAATTCCAAAAAGTATGTAATAAAATTTCCACTGATGACACCTATATTAAAGAAAGATATATTTTAAATACTCTTAGAGTTTTATTTATTTTCGTATTCATAGCACATAAAAAACACAGAGTAGTTAGCCAGTAAATGATATATTATGTTTAATATAAATTTCAAACAAAATACAAATTTAAAAAACACACTTAGTCATTTATTTTCTTTTTTAATTAAAATAGTTTTGTTATCAACTTGTACATAAATCCTGCATGCTTATCTTAAAAGTCAAATAGGGAATAAAATCACTCGATAATACGTTCATAAAAGAACATTTCTATTGCTATCATTTAGTATGTAACAAATCACTCACACAATTAATTTTAAATAAATGGGCTCATGTCCTGTGTATTTGAACATGGATACTTAAAAAATTTTATTTTAATACCACTTCACCCCCACCCCTTATTTTCCATCATTCATACCCCTCTTTTGTTTGACTACGTCTTCTTCCTGTGTAAGTACTGAGATTAACATCCTCTTTTTTTTTATCAAATTTATTGGGGTGACATTGGTTAGTAAAATTTCATAGGTTCCAGGTGTACAGTTCTTTATCATCTACGTGTTGCATTGCGCTCTCACCACCCAGAGTCATTTCTTTTTCCATCACCATCTATTTGAATCCCCTTCTCTCTTTCCGCACTCCCCTTCCCTCTGCCAACTACTAAAATACTGTCGGTGTGTAAAAATTGGTTTTTCAATTTTGACTGTTCATTTATTCCATTCTTTGAATTCCACATATAAGTGAAATCATATGGTATTTGCCTTCCTCAATATGACTTACTTCACTTAGCATGATATCTTCTAGTTTCATCCATGTGGTTGCAAAAAGGTAAGATTTTATTCTTCATTATGGCCGAGTAATACTCCAACATCCCCTTGTATAACTTTCTGTACTTTATGTAATCATATTATAAATCTCTCTCTCTCTCTAATTTTTATGTGTAACATTAGTGTTTTCATTAAAAATAAATGGCATATTTCATTCACTGCTCTGCATCTTGCTCTTTTACTTAATAGTATATTGTGGAGATCTCTATAAGTCAATTGATAAACATTGTTTCAAAGTCTGCTAAACATCCCATTGTATTTAATTTCATAGACATTTTCTATTTTAAAGTTTTTATCAACTTTTCCATTGAAAATTTAGGATTTGTTTTTCTTGGTAAAGCACTTCAGCCATCTGCTTTCAAGTCTCTGAAATTCACTTTTCTCCTTTCCTGTTGTTTTTTTCCCTTGTGGGTATGTTTTGATTATCACAAGGAGTAAAATTACATATCTGTGTTCAACTTTCAGTTATACAAGTTCTAGGTTTGGTTATAGCTCATTAATGAATTAGATGAATAAAATACAAATGGCATTTGCTTCACCATATATATATGTGTGTGTGTGTGTGTGTGCGCGAATATATGTGTGTGTGTGTATACATATATACATATATATATATATATATATATATATATATATATATATATAAATAAATTGAGATACTTTTGATATTGAAAAACCTGGTATTAACAATTTAAATTCTAAAAGCATTAACCCTTAAATCAAAGAGTTTTATAATAAATGGTATTTCAAAATTTCAGAAGAGAAACCTACCCATAGAAATAGCAAAAATTGTAGAGAATTGAAAGAAGAGAAATGAGTTTCCCACAAGTAAGCTCACAGTTATTATTAACAGCAATTTGTAATAGTTCACAAGAATACTTCCATCAATGCCTATATATTAATGCCTTTCACAACTTTCAGCTAATGATGTCCCTTTTGTGTTTTTTTTTCCCAAAATCAATTAAAAATAAAAACGTAGCTTATATTATTAGGCCTTTAACTCCTCTTTAAGATGTATTTTTAAATTTTAAAATATTGATAAATTTATATTTAGTTCATCTTTGCAATTTTTATAGTGTGTGTTTTACAAGGCATATATATCAACATATTGTGTTATATTATAATTATAATATATGTTATAAATTATATACTTTGTACAAAAATTATAACTAATATATTACAATAGTTATATATAAACATCTATACAGCATATATATATATATATATATATATATATATATACACACACACACACACACACACACACACACGTATGTATGTATGTATATGGATATATGTGTTTATATATAAGGTATCATAACCTTGCCAAGGTTATGATACCTTACCGAGTTGCTTGTAAAGTGCTGCCAAAATAAGTGCAAGGTGGCAAGTTAGCATACTTATTGTCAGATTTGGGGTATGATGACAGCTTTGTTGGCCATTCCAGACAAAGAGTTCCAAAATTGCTGTGAAAGGTGGACTAGGCACTGGTGTCGGTGCAAAACTTCCCAAAGGGAGTACTTCGAAAGTGACCATAGTGATATATAGTACTGTTTCTAGGATGAGTTCATGAAATTAATTGTCTGACCTCATATCTATGTCTATGTCTATGTCTATATCTATCTATATTTTCAGTGTACAACCAAGAAAAAACTGAATGCTCAGTTAAACAGTGACTTTGACGTATCTCTTTAAATAAGCAAACATTTAAAGAATACCATGACACACACACAAGACTTTTCTAGAAGCACTGAAACACCAGAGTAGAGAGTCTGTGTTGCTTAAGACACCAAAGGAGTATTTTATATCCTGCAGAGTGAAGGTCACCTTTAGAAGTTTTCTTTTTCAACCAACTGATAGGGAACATTTTTTATTCTTATTTACTGTTAGCATCTAATCCTGGTTGGAGTAACTTGGATCAGTGGTTCTTGGCCCTGGTCAAACATGATAATCACCTGAGCATAGGCTCTTCATCTTGAAATTCTGATTCAGTTGTTCTTGGATAGATCCCAGGCCCCAGCAATCAATAGTTCTAGTGATTCCAATGAGCAGAAAGGTCAGATAATAGCCATAGGCTAGGGAGTTGATCTGAGTTTGGGTTTACAAATTCAGCCCCTGGTTATGTTCAGAAGATCTAAGCCTGTGATGTCCGCAGATCTCTGCAGACTCTAGTTTCTAATCTCAATATGCAGTGTTCAAGGTCAAGGGCGGTTTTCACACTTCCATGAATATACTGCTTTTTGTTCTGCATACTTTGCATACACTGTTCCTTCTGCCAGAAGAGCCTGTCTGTTCTCTTTATTATTTTTTTATCCTTCAACATGTAAATGTCACCTCCTCTAGAACATGACCCTGGTATACCACTCCTCTTCAGGTATTGCTACTGGGCATACATTTCATTTTGTGTCTGTTTATTGTTGACAGTCCTTCTCTCTCCATCAGACTGTGAGTTCCTTGGGGCTGAAATCTTTTCTAATTTACACATGATGATATTACCACCAATACATTATTACATTCCTTCCAATAATAGTGCTCAATAAAGGGGTCCTCTAATTTTTTAAGTTAGCCAATTTGTTAATATATAAGGTATCAATTTTTTAATTTTACCTAAAACAAAGAATTGTCCGTCATCACTCATTAAATGAAAAATATGACTAACCTGATCTATACAGCAGAATTTAGCAGACAAAGCTAGAATAGATAACAATTTTACAAACACACTTAAAAGGAAATATGTTAGTTAATACATGATTTCATAGTTTTTCCTCTTGTGTATAAAGATTAATATGTTAACACTTATATATTAATTTCAGTTAAAAGAAAAATACACACAAAGGAACTAGAATCTACTTGTTTTGTTTGTTTCAAGTTTAATTGTATTACTTTTAACAATAAGAGCTACCATACTTTGAAAGCCAACCGTAAGTTATTTCACTAGTTACCCCCTAAATTTTCCTCATTGGATCTTTATAATAATATAAAAAAGCATTCCCGAATATTTTCAACATACCACTAAAGAAATGGTGAATTTATTTATTTATTTATTTATTTATTTATTTATTTATTTAGGTTGATTCCCTGAGTGGGGATCGAACCCAGTCCATGGTGGTGAAAGTGCTGAAGCCTAGCCACTAGGCCATCAGGGAACCCCCCAGAAATGGTGAAATGTTAAAGCCAAGTCACACTGTGATTGAACCCAGATCTGTTTTACTCTGACACTTTCGTTACTTCTAGTGTCCTACACTGGAGGACATCAGATTACATATTCTGAGCACAGTTGTCTGATTTTCTTTTTACAGTCCACTTCTCAGGAGATTGGGTTTGGTAATGGAGATGATAATTACAAGGTTTTCATGTGCTGTTTGTGTGAACCTGGGTTAGTTACTCAGTGTCTTACAGCCTCTGTTTCACACAACAAAGGAGGAAATAATCATAGGGTCTCTGTGAGGACCAAATGGGGCAATGGCATTGCTATAGAAAACTAGGTTTTAAGTGCCTGGCATCAAATTTGGAAGTTTTGCTTTTAAAACAGACTGAAGTGTCCCTAGAGACAAGGCCATCATCTACTTTAAGAAGCCTTCTGTCCCCAATGGTCTATTATACCATCCTACCCAACACTGGCTGTTCCTCCAGTTCACCATTTGTTCAAGATTAACATTTGATTTTGCATCAGTTCACTCACAGCCAGTCTTAGATGTCTGATTGGGTTTTGCACTTGGGATTCCAGACTAACACTGAGAGCTAACATTGACTAAGCCTGCTCATGGAATATTAACTCAATTGTGCAAAATGTGGCAAGGAAAGATGATTAGGACAAATCGCTCTTTTGCATACAGAGAAGAAAGAATCTGCCAACGTTGTTGTAGAGAAAGCCAAAGAAGGAAATACAAATTGTATTTATTGAATCTCTTCAGCGTGTAGCAGGAAGGCACTTCCGTTGGCTGATGGGAGAGAAAAGCACAGTCATAAAAATCATGGTAGTAACATCATCAGTGTTAAAGTTGAGCTTTATATAGTACATATTCCTATACTAAGGCATGATTCTATTTGGGTAGCACAGGATTCATGTGTATAATTACTGTATTTTGCTGTGTATAATGCACAATATTTTGCCCAAATTCATGAGGAAAAAATAAGAATGCACATAATACATGGGTAGTACTAATTCCATACAAATGTTTTTAATTCTTTTATGTATGCATGTAAGTTAAAACTGTAACATTAGAAATCAATAATTAAAAAATTAAAATGAAATATTTTTTTCCCCTGAAAGTTTGGGCCAAAATCATGGATATGTATTATACACAAGAGCGCATTATGTATGGCACAATTCAGTAATTATACAAGTATTTAACATGTACATGTTTTAAAAACAGTGAACTACTATATTTTTAACCTTATCTGATAATCTGTGTTTTAATGGAAATATTTAGCTCATTCACATATAATTGCTGATACAGTTGGCATCAAATCTATCATATTGATCTTTGTTTTCTATTTGTCATTTTCTCTTTCATTCCTCTTTTCTTGGGATTCTTTATATTAAATAATTTTATTTCATTTATTTAATTTTCTGTGCTCTACTAGCTTTTATTGTTATACTTTTTATTATTATATATTACTGGTGATCTTAGTAACTAAAAACGTAGCCTTAATATAGTAGAGAAACAATACATATTTGTATTATTAGAGAAAACAATTTAGTATTTTCTACAGTATCTAAAACAATGCAAATAATTATAATGGAATAATTTCATTGTACCTACTTTTTGTATAGTTGCTGTTACATATTTTAATTCTACCTCTATTTATAAAATCCAAGACATTATTTTAATATTGCCTTAAACAATACTTGTATTTTATATTTAATTATGTATTTGCCATTCCATTATCTTCTTAAAGAAACTACTTATCTGTTTCCATTTGAGATAGACCATGTCCTGTGGTGGAGATATACTTGAAAGCTAATTTTTCTTAGCCTTCATTTGTCTGAGACAATTTTAATTTTAATTTCACTTTCATTTTTGAAAGTTGATCTTGTTGGATATTGAATTCTTGTTATTTTTTTTATTAGTTGAAAGAATATTTGTTTTCTGTCAAGACAAGGATTCTGTTGAGAAATCAATTTTCTTTCCATCATGGAATATAATAATATTTCTTCCTTCTCTGCCTGATTTTAAAATTTACTCATTATATTTTATTCCCTGATGTTTGGTTATACTTTCTCTAGGTGTAGTTTTCTCTGTGTTTCTTCCTGTAATTTATTTATTCACTTTCTTGAATATGTGATTTGATGTCTCTTTCTATATTTAGAAACTCATTACTCACCATTTCTCTTTTAAAAATTACTTTTGTTCCATTCTTCTACATGCTTCTTCTTCGAGGACCTTAAATACATGTTTATTTTTATCATATGCTACATTTCTCTTATGTGCTCTCTCTTTTCCATTTTTTTTTTATGCTTCAGATAGGATATTTTCTCTTCAACTATCTGCAAGTTTTCTAATCCCGTTTTCTGTACACTAGTATTAGCCTGATATTAACTCATCTTTTTCTATGCATTTTGTCAACTATTTCTCTATTTAACAAATAAATTCTTTTTTTATTCTTGTGCTTACTTCAACATCAGGGTTATTTTCAAGTCTGCTTCTGTTGACAGTTTCACCCCCTGAATATCACTTGACTGTTTTCTCTCTTACATGTCTAATAATTTTTATTGTGTGCTGAACACTGAGGCTTGTACTTCTTGAAAATTTGGATTATGCTGTCTTTCTGAAAGTTATTGATATTTGTTTTGATATTTGTTCTAATTCTCATGGATCACCTTGATCCTGTTGAGACTTAGTTTTAGGACCATGAGGTCAGATTTATTTTTGTTAGATGTTCTAGTGCCTTTCAGAGTCTCAACTTTATACCCAGAATCTTGACGAAGTTATCTCCATTCTGACTGAGTTCATACACCAACGGATTTCAACCCTGCAAGCCTCTGAGATTTCTATTTGGCTCTCAATCTCCCCAGCGTCTGTCCTCTCCCAGGTATCCCAAAGCTTTTTCTTGAATACACGTAGACAAGGATACTAAGAAATTTTTATATAGATTTTTTGGTATCCTTGAATGTAGCTTTTACCTTTCTTATAAACTGTCTCCGAAATTTAGTTGCTCTGGCTGCTATAGTTTCCAAATTTTATTTATTTTTTATTCATGCAGCAATATAGCCACCTCTGCTTACATTCCATTTTCCTGTGTACCTTTGGCAAACACACCCAGGGAAAAAGCTGAGACAAATGTGGAGTTAATTTTTTATGCTTTCTTTATCTCAAGTATCATAGCACCAAATTGGTTATTGTCCTGGAGAAACATTGGTGTCTCAATTAAATTAACCTCAAGTAGGGAAGGGGTGACTCAGCCCTGCTATTGTCATCTACTTTCTTTACAGATGGCTTATGTGACTCCATATGGTAGAACATCTCATCTCTTGCACACATGCCTGAATCTGAGCATTTGTTCTTATTTTCAGGTAGCTGAATATGTCAGTTTATTTTTTACCTCCATATGCTGATTCCTCAGCCTAGAAAGTTTTCAATGTATTTTACTTTAACACTGTTTTATTTTAATTAATTATTTTATTTTAGTTTGGTTCTTGCTTGAGGATTGCTTCATTTATTTTTTCTTTGCCCCTAACGTTTTTGTTTTTCCTTTTTTTTTAAATTTAAATTCATTAAAACTAGAAAACAAAACAAAACAAAGCAGAAACAGTTCACCCATTTTCCCCATCCCCCCATTCTAATTTCAGGCAGCCACCAATCTGCTTTTTGTATCTATGAGGTTGGTGGCTTTGTTTGTTTGTTTGTTTGTTTTTCATTTTCACATATAAATGAGATTCTAAGGTATTTGTCATTCTCTGTCTAACTTATTTCACTTGGCATAATATCCTCAAGGTCAATCCATTTTGTTACAAATGGCAAGATTTCATTCTATTTATGCCTGAATAATATTTCAGTGTGTGGTGTGTGTGTGTGTGTGTGTGTGTGTGTGTGTGTGTAGGGACCCCCACCAAGAAACAAACGAAAAAACACATAGAACAAACAAAAATGCCCCAGAATTTATTTATAAAATATGATGGATTTATTCTTGCATATTTCTTACATGTTTAAACATATTTCTTACATGTTTAAAATCCACCTAACAAGACGCTTTTTCCCCTGCCCAGAACGGTTTTTGAACTTGTCAATTTTGATGGCTTTTAGTGTTTCTGCTGTTTTTTGTTTCACCTCTTCCACATCAACAAAATACTTTCCTTTGAAGACTTTTTCCATCCAGGAAACAAAGAAAGAAAGTAACTGGAGGGGAAATCAGGTGAATAGGGAGGGTTGGACACAGGGGTAAAAAATTGAACACTCAGCGTGGTTCAGCAGGTGCACTGTCACACGCTCATTGTTCCTGTAAATCACCCATCATGAAATGGACAGATGTGTTGAGAGAGTCTCCGAATAAAATTCACTGAAGCCGAACATAGTCTCTCACAACACCAGCTGGTACACAGATGCAGATGGGTTCCTAGAACACTCACCTAGTGAGGAAGCCTGTACTACAAGGGGCCTGCCCTCCAGAAGATAATTCCAGTTTTTTGGAGGTTCCCTCTGGTCTACATATATCCATTGCTGGATACTCAGGTGGTTTCCATATCTTGGTTATAGTAAATAATGCTGCAACAAACATGGGTGGTGCATGTCTTTCTGAGGTAGTGTTTTTATTTTCTTTGGATATACTCAGAAGTGAAATTGATAGCAATTCATTTTAATTTATCCCTCCGAGCCCATTCTACCTTTAAATTCAGTCAACTTGAAGAACACATACTCAACCCTAATAGAATTGTTCAACTATTACCTTCTCTTTAATTCTCTCCTACCTGTTCTAGCAGAATTAAGAGCTTCCAATAAATGAAAGAACATACTTTTAAATTAGCATGTTTATGTTTAATTTGTTGTATACTAGACTATATGCTTTTCAAGTATAACATCTTCATTCTCCTATTATTCCTATTCCTATTTCTCCCAGTGTTATAGATAAATGGTAAGAAAAGTAATTAATACTTGTTGGGTAAAAAAATAAATGATGTGAATAAAAAAAAGTGTAATCATACGTTTGGTATATATTGAGCAATATTAATATGTTATATTTAGTGCCTTAAATGAAACATCTTTGATTATCTTAACCAAAATCCAATTTAAGATTAACCTACACACACACACACACACACACACACACACACACACACCCCAGAAAAACAAGCAAAAAAGCAACAACAATTGAGGTGGAAAAAGTTCCCATAATATATAGCCATAAATCTAGTACTGGAAACCTGTTTTTCTAAGACTCTAGAATTCAAATTAATTCTACTAACAAAAACTATGTAATTTCCCACATGAATGAAACTTTCAGCAAAATTATTATTTTAAATCATAAAGATGACATATTAAGACAATAAGAAATGACAAAATATTTTAATTATATGGTATATTTCAGATGACTAGAACAGAATCATCAAAATGAGTTAATTTGAGTATACTATTAGAATACACCCATCACACTAAGACACATAACACACATATATTTTAGAGAATATATGCTACTAATTTTTAAAAATAGAATATATAACCTCAAAGAAAACCATGACATTCTGACAAAGTAAATAATATATTCAGAATTTCATAGAATTAAAAGCACATATATAAAATATAATTGTCTAAATTGATGTAGTGACTAATTTACCTGTTACTACTAAAAATTTTAAAACTGTAAAATATGTAGTCAAAGGTCTCATAAATCTTTATAAACATATATATATATAATTTTAGTCAAAATTTTCTCTAAAAGTTATGTGTAACTATTCCATTTGAATA
This sequence comes from Lyroderma lyra, assembly GCA_004026885.1. Lineage (NCBI taxonomy): Eukaryota > Metazoa > Chordata > Mammalia > Chiroptera > Megadermatidae > Lyroderma > Lyroderma lyra. Next base: position 170,535 of record PVJL010000324.1, on the reverse strand, counting down.
ACAATTTATGCCATCTAGGTGAAGTCTTTCTTTTGTTAATCATTAATATGAATGTAGAAAAGGCACTTGCAACAATGTATTTAATTATGAACTATACAGTGAGACAAATTTAGTCAGAATTATACATCTCCTATTGTTCTGCCATGAAAGTATAATAAGGCTCCTCATTGATATTGTATTTAATAATAGAATTAAGTGTTCTGTTTCAAACAGGTTTTACCAATCATATTAAGTCAAACTATTTCTGATTTCAGCACCCTGAGACTTCTCTTGTTATTGTATAATATTACTGATTAAACCAAGGATGCAGATGCATTTTATAAATGGTTATCTAAATGCAGACTACCATATACACCGTTAGGCTTACTATTAAATTGATTTTTTAAGTAATTGACACAGTTTAAAATTTCTTTGTACAAAAGTGTTATATTTTCTCTCTGTCCCTCTCCTTCTCCCTCTGCCTTCCTCTCTCCCTTCCTCCTTTTTTCTCTTTCTCTTTTCCCCCATCTTCTTCACTTGGAATGACATCTGATTTGGGATACGTTATTGGCAAATAGCAGTTAACCATGAAATCTTGGCGTCCATGTTGGTATTTTAATTTCAATGTGCAAATAAGAGTATTTTCAGTTCCTTAGCTATACCAGTTTGCATATTCAATGACAAAATGTCACAAAATTAGATGGTATAACCAACTATGATTATAGTATATCTAGAACAATAAAAATATTTCTTGCTCTTTTTCTTTTCTCACTGAAAGGCCAAAGTCTGTATAGAATCCAACAGAACCAGCTTCTAAAAGGATACAAAGAAAGAACAAAAAGTCAGTGAAAATTAGCAGGCATGCAAAGATGAGGTTGTATTAACTCTGCTTAATCTCTAAAATAGCAAAATACCAAAGAGAACTATATGCACATCTGCTTATCTGACGGTACCTTTGTAACCAAGTAAACAGATAACACTTTTTACATTACGTTAAATGATTTCTTTACAAAATTGTGTCTGACCATTAAATCAGATCAATGTATGTATGTATGAAACTATTCCTTTTCATAGCCTTAAAATTGTCATAAAATCAGTTAAGAACTGGACAATGCTCAGCTACACCCCACCCCAAGAAAGTTTCTAGTTTGAGTTTCCTTGCAGCAGAAACGAATAATAAACATCTACATACTTGTACTAAGAGCCTATCAGCAATTGCATTATAAACTTAACATTGTATTGACTATTAAAATTCAGTTGGAAAGTATTTTCATCTATTGCAAAAACTTTTAACAGTTGAAATTTAACTTTATAATGCTATAAATTAAAAGTGAATAAAATAATCTAGGAAACGATTCTTATTTTTGGTCAAGTTAATTTTCAAAGTGGAATTGAAATATGAGGTTAGTTTTGAGTATGAACTTCCATATTTATTGAAATCTCTAATTTCTTCATGACCTTTTCAAACAACGATATTGGATGAGCTGGTAACCACTTAAGTACTGAAGGAAAATGAGTGGATTTTTGTATTTCATGGTTAAGCTATATTTTATAAAATAGTTTCACTTAAGTTTTTAAGTTCAAAAAGGTCTTTACGTTCATTAAAAGGTCTTTGTTTTCTTGTTTGAGCAAAGTCATTGCTATCTACCCAGGAAATTTAGGAGAAAAACATCACCAAAACTCTCTTTATTAATTTTTTAAAGTAATAATGTATTCCATATGGACAATAAAAAGGCCAATAAAAATAAAAGCAGTGGTGGATGAACTTTCAAAGGTTGAACATGCTAAATATACTTATGTTCATAACTGTGTATTTAAGAAGGAAAGAAAAACGATTCTTTGCTTCCTTGAATCAAATTCTATATTTAAGCAAGGGTTCTTAACCCCTTCATTAAGAATCCATGCACATGTTTTATTTATTATCCTGTTTTTGCTTGTCTTTAGGTTTTATTTTAAGTATGATTTATGGTATTGATTTTTTAAGAGTCTTCTGTCAGTTTCTCATCTTGGTCCCTGAAGGAGCAAATTTGATAGCTTTGGTAGTTACACATTTTTTTCTTTGATATTTTTTTCAACTGTCTCTGTCTTCTTTTCCTTTCTTTTATCCTCTCCTCCATACCCCTATCCTACTTTCTCTCTCCTCTCATGTATTTAATCGTACAACATGCACTCATACTTAATTATGATGACTCAACATGGATGTATGATATTTGTTTCATTGAATAGATATAGAAAATGTCAAATATTCCCCACTGATGGACATTTCATTTATTTCTCATGTTCTCCCAATACAGATTTACAAGGTATAAGCATAGCGTTATCAATTCTGTTAGAATTCTGAAGTCTGATTTGATGTGTCAAATGTAATGCACATGTCCAATGTTAATTTGTGCCATCAGATATTTTCTCAAATGTTTGTTACAATTTACATTCCCATCATGTATAACTGAACTGGTATCCAACACCACTGCTGGTGCTAGGGGTTAAGGTGTGTGTGTGTGTGTGTGTGTGTGTTCACAAACCTTATGAGAATTCTGATCTGCATCTTAAAAGTAGGATGAAAACTTCTTGCATGTCTGCATAAGTGAATTTAAATCAGAAAGTCTGGAAGTTTTGGCCTTAAAATTTGACACAACTCACTTACCATAACCCTAAACACTTCAGGTTGCAGTTACTAATTTCAAATAGCTGTTTTTAGTAGCTATATATGGAGAACATAAATATAACTAACATTTAACTACTCAAACATTTTAACAGAAAACAAGTAGATCACATTTAGTTTTTTTTATTGTTGTTTTTATATAACTATTTATATATCTGCTTTGTTTGCTTCTTAAAATCAGTAAATTAATGATCCTATAATATGTGTTATCAAGATACTACGTCAGTATAATTAAAAATAAAATTTTTTTTCAGAGTTTTGACTTAGAGAACCCAATAAAACATAGATATTTATTTTTTATCCCATGTATTGTCACCATTCAAGTTTTCACTATGAGCACTTAGAGACTATTTACACTGGGAAGTCCAAGAGACAGAATAAAACATGGAATTTAGGAATTATTTTGCTGAAAAAATAATATCCTAGGCAAGTGAACTGGAATATACATACCTTTTCTTCCTTCAGTCTTTGGTTGAGGACTACTCATGAGAAACAGGTATCAGTTTCGTAGTATTTTCCATCTGCTGAATGTGTAGCAAAGAGAGCCTTTAGGCTAGCCCTAAAAAGTTGGACAGGTATGTAATAAAGATGTGGCAATGTTGATTAGACCTGGTAACCAAGAATTAATGAATACTTTATATGTCTTATTTAGAAGCAAGTATGAAAAAGAAGTGAGGGCTATTGCCCACAAAATCAAAAAATTATTGGCTCAGTAACTTTTCTACATTTCCAGTGGACTGAGGTATGTGAGATATCCCCTACAATGTTAAGAAAATACTGTAACTGGCATGTCTCACCACCATGAAACACATCATGTTTAGAAGGTTATTTGTATTGTGCATGCATTTTATATATTATTTGGGCATACTATTGGGCCTCAATAACCAAATAATCTATTAAGTTGCTATATTTTTAATGGTACCCAGAAAAAAAACATTCTACGTAGTAATTCCAAGGCTCACCAAGGCATATCTGGCCACTGCTTAGTCTCAACCTGTTCATAGCAGGGTATATTACTCGGATTCCCCATATTACACTATTCTCCAGGGGGACCATTCAGCCACGTATTAGCATATTGATTACAGTCAACTCTTTCATCATAGAAAGGGCATCAATTTTTCCTCACTAAAAGAGATAACTTTTTTCTGGATGTAGATTAGCTTTTCTGATTTATGATACTTCTGTCAAAACTATCATTAATATATCTATATAATATTTTGTTCATCATTTTATTCCTCACAGCATCACTTTTGACCAAGAAATACATTTTAGAGCAAATTAGTTTAGCTCAGAGAATTTATAAGTATTCTACATAGCACTTGCCTGAAATCAACTCTCCTGATAGAATGGCCTTTTGTTGACTCTGTTATAGCACAGCTAGATGGGACAGCTTATAGAGTTGAATGGTTGTGCTGTGTTGTAGTTTGTGTTTTTATCAGCAACCAATGCAATAGCTTTCTTCCCCATAGCCAGGATATTAGAATAAATTCTTAACAGAGAAGTGAAAATGGGATTGACTACTTTCTCTGCTACTCCCAGTTATTTGCTAGGAAACAAAACAAAACAAAACAAAACAAAACAAAAAAACACAAAACAAAACAAAAAGCTTCCCATGTTCATATCCTGTGATCTACTGGATTAGAGAACCCAACTATGTTTCCATTGACCTGGAAACTGAAATGATCACCTGACCACTTACTCTTCCTGTTACTGCAATTATAGGTGAGAAGATAGTTATTGTACTGAATGGATTGATCATGATTATCAGAGGAAAATAGAACAGAATCGTTACTGTACAATAAGAGCAAGAAGAAATATGTCTAAAACTCAGTAGGCTCTCTGGGCCTCCTCTTATTATTTCATTCTCATAGATCAAATATAATGAAGTTATATTTAGTCATTCAATACAGGCAGGATTGTTAATAGTAAAGTTCCTTTAATAAAAAAGTTCTAGTTACATTTCCAGGTAAGAAATCACAACCAATTGATGTAACAGATTAGGGAAAGGAAACAAATATTGCACAATGGTCTGAAAAATTAATAAATATACCTTATTTTTTTAGTGTAAAGGAAAATACTTGTGTCTAAAATTGTTAGACCAAAAATTAGGAATTGTTTTATACATGAGAATAACTGGATGATATTGATTTCTTAATGTTGGTTAGAAAAGTAGGGGTCATCTTATACATGGGGGCATTTTATACACAGAAAAATATGGTATTTTCTAGCCACACAGTCAGTTACAAAAATGAAGACAGTGGTAGCTAACCATATTTTTTTCCTTATTTTGTTATTCTCAGATGGAAACCAATGGCCTCTTTACATAGTCACCTTGAATGGATATAAGCTAATTATTTAATTTTAATTGTATAATTCAATATTTAAGTTACAATATTTTAAGAATCACTGTGACTGGACTACCAAATATATGATCACTACTGGGAAATGGATACAATTGCGTGTGGAGCGTAATGTCTCCATTTTTAAGAAAAGTGCAAGTTCATTTTTGTTTACACAAGGAATAGTTGCATCAATTTTAAAAGAATAATTTTTTTTACTTTATTCTGAAATTAAGTGTGGTTAACAGGGCTGTGTGCAGAAGTTGAATGGATGAAAGATTGGTTTGTATTATATCTGTTTTCAATTTGGCATCACTACATCCTTCTATGGTCTTGAATCTCTGCACCTCATTCAAGATACCAGGAACTCTATTTTCTCAAACCCCCTTTCCTGTGTTATTCCAGATTACAGTTTGACAATGAGTATTCTCATGACACTTGAAAAGCAGAAGGGAAGAAAAAGATAATATTCTCTAGCGGTATTTGCAACTATAAACAAGGGTACATAAGATTCACAGGGACATTTAGGAAATGTCCAATTTGGAGCTTCAGGTGGAAATATTCTATGGTGGCTTTTTTGCTCCACAATAACAACTTTTTTGGATCTTTATGAGGGCAATTATGACCATAGTTTTCTCACTGTTTACATCAGTGGTAAAAGACTTAGTCCTCATTACTACATACTTCATAACTGGATGTATTTAGTGGATTCCGTTTTCTTTACCAAATTTTTATTTTTACAACTGGACTTTTAGAACTGTCTATTAGTTCTGAGACAGTTCTTAAATTTACCTTGAGGTTCTTGGTCTGTGCCTTTATATTAATATACAATGTCTTTGATAACTATTTCTTTCCCTTCACTCTCAACTAATACCAACATCTTTATCCTCACCTAACTTAATTAACTTTGCATCCTGTCAAGGATCAGTGAACAAATTTGAATTTCAGATTCTGTGCTCTCCTACTTATATGAATTTCATTTTTAATACTAAATGATATCTCCTTATTTGTTACTTAAATAATGTGCATCACTAGCCAAACAAATATATTCAGCAAGCATTACTAGACTTTTCCACTCTATTAAATCAATATTTCATTTCCTTATGCAAAAAAATATTGAACACATATTTTATGCTGAGAACTGAGCTAAAATATGTATATACAAAAATAAATAAGACCTCCCTTGTACAGAAGAAGATCACATTCTACTAAACAAATCAGGGTAATACAATTGTAACACCATGGGCTTTGTGCAAGGCAGATGATAAGCAGACATAATTATGATTTGATACAAAGTAGTTAGCTGTATAAATTTAAATTTTATATAATAACAGGCCAGTAGGCCCATGCTACTTTGATAGATTTGCTAGTCTGTATGTTCAATAAGCCATTATTTTTCTTATACCAATATCCATTGATATGAAGTATATGTTGTTGTTAGTGACCTCTTCTCTCTGATTACAGTTTCCTCTATTTATATGGCGAGGTTCAGATTAGCAACTCAAAAATTTTTGCATATACCAGATGGGCGCCTACCACTGAGTATGGTTTTCATCATCTCTTGGTGGACTATTACATTTTCTTCAGACTGATGGCTTTATTTCAACTCCCACTGCCACCACTAAATTCATTAACCAAACAACATAGTCATCATTTATTAAATAATGTCATTGGATACTCTTATGCTAGGAGGGACTTTCCTTTACATGCAACCCTGTCCAAACATTGCCCAGTAGGTAGAATAGAACCTGCATAGCAAAACAGTGACTTTGGCAGCACGGAGAGACACAGCTCAGATCCCACTTAAGAGATAATTTACAGTAAGGAAGCCACTGATCTGACAGTGTCCAACTGCCTTCAGGATACTATAGCACAAGAGCTGGTCCAAATTCTCCCCAGGTATCTTCCAACGAGTTGAGTATGGTGGGAGTTCTAGCATCAGACAATTTCTTCCCAACACAGGACTCATCAAATAGGTCTTCTTTGCTTTTAATTTCCCCAGTGGGCTGGCTCAGGCTTTTTCAGAGCTTTGCTAAAATCTGAAAACCTTTGTACTGATTCTCCTTATCACGTGCGTCTGAGCTGCATCACAGCCTGTAGGGTTTTTCTGCCTACTTTTACACCCTGTCCTCTTTAACAGTTGTTACTCCCGATAAACCTCTTGCACTTCCAGTAAAACCCAAAATCACACACATTCACAAGCATAAACACACACACACACACACACACACACACACACACACACACAGACACACACACACACACAGAGAAAAGCAAAGAGTGATAAGAAATAAATGGTATTTAAATTGTTGAGGTGGTCTAGACTAGGTAAGAAACTGTTAGTGTTTTATCAGAATACAATCCAGAAAGTTTTAATTTAAATACATTAAAATTAAAAATTTATTTTCTCTGTCTAAACAGCCAAATTTCGAAAGTCACAATTGACTACTAGCTACTATATTAGACAGAGCAGAAATTTCTACTGGACTGTGATGATATAGAAATGTAGAAATGATCAAAAATGGTAAATGAATGTGGGGAGAACATTTTTAAGAAGAAGCTCAAAATCATAAAAATCATGAAAATTCTTACATAGTGGATAAGAGTTATATTAACTAAATCAAAGAAAATCACAATGAAAATTTTAAATGAAAATATTTCCTATATTCTTCAGTATTTAATAGTACTAATACTTTATAGCATCAGTATGTGATGGTATTACTCTATTGGCATATGTAATATCTCACAATCTTCCTTTACTCGCCCAACTACATGCTGTCCCTCTCACAGATGCTCCTTCTTCTGTATCCCAGAGTATCTGTTTCTTTTTCTCTGTATAGTATATTCCAGTCCTATCGGGAATGCAATTTTAAGCAAGTTGGCAAAGTTCTCTAAACCTCAGTTCTTATTTCAATAAAGTGTAGTTCGTATTAACTTCTGTGATAATAGGAGGATTAAAGTTAAAGTATTATTATTTCTCACTGGCTACATTTTTTAATAAAGAGCTAGAGTCTATACCCACACAGACTATTTCAATGCAGATCATAGGGAAGGTTACATTTTTGAGATATCTGTAATTGTTGTTTGGACGTGCCTATAAGGAAAACTTAACCTTTCTGGACTTATTTATTATGCGAAAAGAATACTGAGAGAGAAAGGAACAATATGATGTCGATTTTTAAACCACGCATTTTGAGGAAAGGGTAACGCTTGCAAGTGGAAATGTTCTATAAATGACTGGGGAGCTATGAAACTATCCTCATGCAAAATCAGGGCCAGATTGCTGACTTGGTGTGCTACAGTAGTGAATATTGTGGCAGTCCTAACTTGTGGTTGTGTATCTTGAGAAATATTTAGTTACTGTGTGTGTGTGTGTGTGTGTGTGTGTGTGTGTGTATGTATATGGAAATTAAAGTTTAACAGATTTCATTAAATCTTTATGTTTTTACTATAAACATCTCTGGCCCTTGTTCATCAGTAAATGTAAAGTGAAAAATATAGCCTTTATTCACCATGGGTCTAAACAGGCTGCTATGGAAGCAAATTCAGAACATATAATGGCTGATATTAGACATTACCAATTAGCTCACTTACCTGAGGAATTTATGTAAAATAGTTAATTCCTGTTGACATTAATGAAATCCACTAAAATATTTGCTTAGATATTCAATGACTATTGCAGAGAATATGGCCTGAGAAATTTTATCATCAATCATTTGTATTGCTATCACATGGTCAAAAATGATACCAATAAATATGGAAATTTTATAATCCACAAAGTAGATATTACATTAATTTTCAGATAACTCTTGGGGCTCCTTGTGCTCCATGATAATGCAATAGTGTAAGTATTAAAGTTTTTACAGTGTAAATTCAATCATAAAGTAAAATAGTGTACTAAAAAAATTCCAATTTCTAACTGAGAAGGAATACTTTATTGAGATTAAATTTATTAAAAGAAAAGTCCCTACATAGTTTTCTTATAGATTGGCATTTCTCATATACATCCATGTTAATAAATAAAACTGTATTTCAATAAAACAACTTTTTCTGAGCTAAGAAAAAAGCTCTTCTGGATAATTTTATTTTTCTGATGAATGCCTCTTGGATCCCATAAGAACAAAATCACTATTTTAGTTTGCACTCTCAGTGTGCTAAAGAACATGTTTTCCCATGTGATTCGTTAACGGGATGTTAACAGTGAATAATAACAAAGGTTTGCGTATTCTGATCAGTATAAAAAATATTAGCAGGCTAGCATGAAATCTGAATATTAATGCAACTGATTATAAAAATGTGCTGTGCTTTACAGAAATAAATGTTCTTCTAAGTAACCTTATGCAGACATTTTAAAACAATAAATAAAAATGTGAAATAAATTGAGTTTTCATACGAACCTTTCACTTATACAACAAAATACTATGAAATGTTAGCATTGTATCTTCTATTTCAATGAAAGTATCTACCTCAGAGTGATGCCACACTTGTATATACAATATATATTTTAGCTAAATGCATTTTTCCATTACAAGTACTTACACAGAGTCATCATTATTAAATATAGAAATTAAGATTACCTAATGGAAATATTATCTCATTTTTCTTGTATGTGATAGACGCCTTTTTGTGTTGTACAAACTATTGTCAGTTAATGTGGATGATTGTATACATTATTCACAGAGTAATATGCAATAATTTTTTTTTTCACTGAAACATATACCTTAATTAGCTTCTTGTAAGCAGAATCCTTTTATGGAGGTTAAGTATTTTTTAAAATGGGGCATATAATGAATTATAGATTAAATATAATTTTGATAGACTAAATTATTAGTAGATGTTTCCAATAAAAAGTATTTTACTTGTCTCTTTACCATACACTTATTAAATCAATATCACATGACAAGAACATTATTTGGTACCAGTTATAAGGTAATAAACAAAATAGATATGGCCCCTTTCCCATAGGTGTCCCTAATGGTGTAGATGTTTAAAGTGTCTAAAACAGGATTTCAGCAAACCCATGAGCTGTATTTGGCTAGCACCTATTTTTGCAAATCCCGTTTTATTGTAGTACAGTCACTCCAAGTTATTTACATTTTTTACCTAAGGCTGTTTCAGTTGAAACAGCTGAAATGAATAGTTGAGACAGAGACCATGTGGTCTGCAAGCCTGTAATATATACCATCTGACTCTTTAATACAAAAAAATAGTTTGCCAATCCTTGCTCTAGAATGTAAAATATTTTTGCAAAACAATATTCATCTACATTTTTAAATAAAATAGAATATTTCCAACACAATATTGAAGAAAAGGAACAAAGTCAGAGACTTTATACTATCAATCTTCAAAACTTAATATAAAACTATAATAATCAAGACTCTAGTGTTAACAAAAGAACAGACAATTAAATCAGTGGAATAGAAGACAGAGCCCAGAATTAGACCAACATAAATATAATCAACTGATTGTTGACAAAGGACAAAAGGCAATACATTGAAGAAAAAATAGTATTTTCAACAAATGGTGCTAGAACAATGGAACATCCACATACACAAAAATAAATTTAGTCATAGACCTCTATACCCTTCACGAAACATAACTCAAAATGGATCATAGATCTAAATGTGAAATAGAAAATTATAAAACTCTTAGAAGGTAACATAGGAAAAAATCTAACTAACCTTGGATATGGCAATGACTTTGTAGATATAATACCAAAGGCACAATGCATGAAAAAATATTGATAAGCTAGACTTCATTAAAATTTAAAAATTTACTCTGTAAAAAACATTATCAAGAGAATGGGAAAACAAGCCACAAACTAGTGGAAAATATTTACAAAAGACATATCTTGTAAATGACTGTTAACCAAAATATACAAAGAATTTTAAAAACTCAATAGTAAGAGAAGATTCAACTAGACTAAAAAATGGACAGAAGACTCTAACATACAACTTACCTAAGAGATATATAGGTACCAAATAAATGTATGAAAAGATACTTGGTTTATATGTTATAGACTAATTACATATAATAATATGTAATAATAAAATAGCTTTGAGGACAACTACACCTATTCAGATGGCAAACATTAAAAACCCTGGCAATATCAAATGCTGGTGAGAATATGGAGCAAAAAAATCTCTGATTCATCGTTTGTGGGAATGCAACATTAGGTAGAGTTACTTTGAAGACTATTTGGCAGTTTCTTACAAAACCAAGCATACTCTGACCATATGATTCAATAATTGTGCTTTTTTGTATTTACCCATGGAAGTTAAAAATTTATATGACTACAAAAGCCAAATGAAAATATTTATAGCAATTTTATTCATAATTTTCAAAACTTGGAAGCAACCAAGATTCACTAAAAATAAATGCAATCAACATATGAAAAGACATGGAGGCATCTTAAATGTATATTGCTAAGTAAAAGAGGTCTATCTGAACATGCTACATACTGTATGATCCCAACTACATGACTATATGCCTGAAAAAGACACAACTACGGAGACACTAAAAAGATCCGTGGTTGCCAGGGGGCAGGGAGGAAGGAAGGGTGAAGAGCAGAGCACAGAGGATTGGAGGGTGCTGTGAGAGTGGATACATATCATCACACATTTGTGAAAACCCGTGAAATGCACACCACCAGGAGGGCACCCTAGTGTATACTGTGGGCTTTGAGTAAATTTTTTTTTAACTGAAGAAAGATAGTGGATTTAGTAAGAAACAAATGACTGCCTTGTAGAAAAGAATAAACAACTTTAATTTGCATTGAACTATTAACAGTAAACTACTAATAAAATTCTAAAAATAAAAAATTATGTTTTTCTATGCTTTCCTTTCACAACTCTCAGCTCTCATCTTAAGCATGATTGACCTATTGCAAAGTCTATATTAGACCAACAGAAAAACCCAAGTATGGCCCCAAAGCAAAACAAAATAAAAACAAAAACCAGAAACAAAAAGAAAATCATGATGTCGAAGGGCACATTTACAATAGAAATTATTAACATGCTTATTCTTATTGTGTATATATGATGTATTTTTTTCCACGTGTTTATCTTGTCGTTAGACTGAAATCCACTTGGTTTGTATAATAATAGTTCTTGCTTACGGGTAGTTCATATCTGGCATCTATTTTCATCTGTCCATGCCTATAATCTTACCAGTCACAAAAATTTTAGTACTTTTCCTAGTACATGGCAATTTTGTAATTATTAATCATAAACATGTATTTAATATTGGAAGTAAGAATTATTTTCCATTTAAGAAATACGTATAAAATGGGTGAAAATACATGTATAATAAATCTTTGTGATTATGAAATAGAAAGTGATGTTCTTGACTAGTAAATGATATCAATTAAGTCTAAATAATTATATAATCTTCATAACAATTTCATGATAGCATTATACTAATTTTAGTAATCAAGAAGCAAAATACATAGGCTAAATTCCTTGGAAAAATCTATTTATTGATGGTTGGTAGATAGAACTAAAGACACTAGCTCAAATGTGTGTTGTTCAAAAAAATCTGTGTTCTTAACCACATTGTTAATACACTTTTATATCAATCTCTTAATATAATTCATGTTTTCATTATATTGCTCCAGTAAAAACTATGTTCTTACCCTTTTTTGGACAAAAGTCTTATAAATGATAACTTTTTATAATTGATACAAAATTAATATTATTTTTGAAACGTCAAAAGTCTAACTATCTGTATCTATATTTTATTACCATTGTTGTTCTAAACTATAATAGCAAGTATTTTCATTTGATTGAAGCTATCTAGGAGATCACTTCTAATAAAAGAAAAACATGAAGCATAAGTGACTATTTTTCAAGTGTTTTAGATATGTAAACTTTTAAGACACTTTTTTGATGCACTTTAAGAAAGATAAAATACTATTTAATTTATAAAACACTAATAATTTTACATTTTAGATATTTGGAGTCACTCAAAAACAAAGCAATACTAGCATATTAAGACAAGCAGACACACAATGTAGCTACATATGTTATTAAATGAGCTAAGCAATGTCCTTTTAGTGATTACTGGGTCTCAGGTACTGATTTAAGCAAATTAGATGCTCACATCACCCATGTCAGATATAAGCTATTATTATCTCTCATTTTTATATTTGAGAAATTATTTATGCAGAGGTTAGCATCTTGCCCAAGATCATACAGTTTAAAAGTGACAGAGTAGAGATTTGAACCAATCTAATTCCATAAGAAGCCTATTTCGCCAGCACACAATTATTGCCTCTTTCTCTATATAACAACAATATAGAAAGAGGTGTGTCATTTATTTCTCAACCAAAAGCTTAAAATACACATCTCAAAGCCTAAAGGACAAAAAAAATTTATATATTATCTCATTTATTAAGCATCTATTGAGCTTTTAATATGTGATAAGAATTTTAAGTGCCAAGGACATAGCAGAGAACAAGATAATACTTCAGTCCTCATCCATACCGCTGTCCCAAATGAATAATTCCAATTCTAATTTTATCTTCCATCATCAGGGAAACATAGAAAAGCCTGACACATGGTATTTTAAAAAATTACCATCTATAAAGATGAGGTCACAGTCATGACAAAACTTACAAACTAACCAATAACACGCCTTGAATATAAAAGGATAAATAGCAATTCAAATCTACAGAGAATTCAAATATTGTTTGGCATCCTTTGCATAGAAGGAAATAATTTCTCATTTTGCTCAAGTACAGATGACTCTAAGAATCCTTTACTACAGGAAAAAAATATATCAAGGAAAAAATGAACATAAGGGGTTATATAACTCTTCTTAAACTAGAGGGATTTTCCCCCTCACCTCTGAAATTTTTACAAGTTAAAAATAGGTATCTTCTCTTATCCATGACATTTTTGCTTAATTTTTAAATACTCAAGACCTTTGTCTTTCTTTATGAACACAAGCATTATAATGGGTTCATTAAACATTTAAATAAAACTGTGAAAAGTAAATATGACTAGAGAAAAATCTCAGTAATTTATTATGTTTTATTTTAGCCAAATAAATTTGTCAAAATTATGGTTGATCAAAAATGATCACCCTTACTCATCTTATTTTGAATATACCTGTTGGAGAAATTTGTATGTGTCTGTATTTTAAATATGTTTATTTATTTTCTAGTTTGTTTAATTTACTTTTTAAATGTTAAGTTTTCTGCAATTATTTCTGTTGTCTGCTTTCTGCTCACAGTTGGGAAAATTTAGAAGAACAAAAGTTTATATAGATCACATTTCTCATTTTCCTTGCCCCTAGATACAGACATATGACTAAAATCTGGCCAGCAAAATGTGGACAAGTTTATGTAAGCTTTGAGAAGCACTAACTTTGGTTTATTGAGAAAACAAAGCTGTAAATTCTCTGAATGCATTGAAAAATTAACATGGGATATTCCAAAAGCCACTCTGATTAGAATTCCAAGAAAATTACAGACATTAATGGTCAAGCCCCTCCCATGAGCAAGAACTTCTGGCTTCATGACATGTCATTGATTGGACTCTGATGTCCCTGGTGTTGTTTGGCATTCACAGAATTTTTTGAGTTGGCAGTAGGTTAATTTTAATGGATGAGATATGAGTCAACTTTAGGATGACTACTATTTTTACTTAATTGCATAAACATGACCCTTTTGTTTTTGTAAAACACATGATTTCTTACAAATCTCTGCTCCAAAGTGTAATAACATGATAATCGCATTATCAGTATCAAATTAATGATATGTTATCTGGAAAGTTGACAACCAGTACCAACTTTCCCTGTGGTTAAAACTGTGTTTGCCATCATGGGCCTGAATTCTTAATGTCCATTATATCAATCCAGAGCAAAATATAAATTAAAATATAGAATTGTGAAAACAGGCAAAGTTAAATAAAATACCTTTCTTTTTCACAATACAAAAATATCAATGTCTATTTTCAAATAGAAGTCTAGTCACAAATACTTAGAGATACTGTGAAAGATTTAGAAAGGCTGAAAGAAAAATTTGGAGTATTTGTTATCTAAAAGTAGAATATTTTATACCTAAAAATCATTTCATTAAGCATCAGTGAAAATAATCCTAGTTTTATGGCAAGTACAATACATTTCATTTAACCTAAAAATGTTTCCTTATTAAACTGTATTTTGCTTTAAAATATGTAAATTAGTGTAAATTCCAGATCCAGAACCTAAAAAAATATTGCTAAATCTGCCACCCCGCAAATGTTAGGCTGTCAGTCAAATAATTATTTAAAATAAATGCATTGTTCCTGTATTGAATTCTTCTGCATACTACATACGACTTTGTCAGAGCATAAAAATCTTCCGGTAATATTTGTCTTTGATTGTAACTTTGGTTTGTGCATGTGAACCTTGATCATGAAGTTGATATATGCTAAGGTATTTTAGTGAGACTTCTAATAAAAGAAAAACATGAAGCATAAGTGACTATTTTAAAAGTGTTTTAGATATGTAAACTTTCAAGACACTTTCTTGATGCATTTTAAGAAAGAAAAAATACTATTTAATTTACAATAATTTTACATTTTAGATATTTGGAGTCACTCTAAAGCAAAGCAATACTAGCATATTAAGATATGCAGACACACAATGTAGCTACATATGTTATTAATTGAGCTAAACAATGTCCTTCTAGTGATTACTGTTTCTCAGGTACTGATATAAGCAAATTAGATGATCACATCAGTCATGTCAGATATGAGCTATTATTATCTCCAAATTTAAATACAATTGAAAATAAAAACTGAAAACATTTGTGGGAAATTAATAACTTTCTCTATAAAGGGTTGCAGTTAACTATAAAGTAAAATTTCCCACTAAGTAGGTGTACAGAAATGAGATTGTGAGGAGGAGAAACTGTGCTGAAGAGATGAGGGACAGATGCACCTGGCTCATATTCTAGCTTTCCCTAATACTCATAAATCTTGGTCAAATTAAATAATACTTTGAAGATGCAAAGTGTTTTTTATGAAATGGTCACAGAAAAATTTTAAGAGGGGTAAAGGAGGATGTTCATGTACTGTTGAGCACAGTATCTTGAAAATAATAGCATTCAAAATTGTAATTTATTTGTATTATTGTGATATTGTTTTTATATCATCTATAGTCATTTCAAAAGAAAATACATTGGCTTTAAGAACCACTCTCTAAATATATACGTATTTTTTTAGAAAATCTGGGTAAATCGACTTAAAGAATATTATTAGACTGGTGTGCTTTGTAATTAATTAACCCAAATTGTTCAGATCATTGCCTGATCCCAGGTCTTCCTTTTCTTTCTCTTTCTAAACTGACTTTGTTTTCTTAACAGCTTGTTCCCTCTCTATGAATGAGTCTACAAATATCCTGCTACAAACAGACAAGCAACAGGAATTCCATCTCTATAACCATTATCCATTGCCTTTCATTTTTAAAGAATCACTCCAAGTTAGGCTTTTTTTCTCTCTAAACTGTTCTATTTTGATTTGGTAACAAGCATGTTTGTATACATCTCCTCTGACATGGCCCTTTGAAATTTATGTCACTGCTCCTTGTATCAATCTCAGTTCCAAAATCTATAGTCCAAAAGCCTCTTATAGCTTCCATCTTTTGAGTCAATTCCAGATAGGTACAAAAACAGTGTGTGTGTGTGTGTGTGTGTGTGTGGTTTCCACCAAAGGTTGTTCAGACACCTCCCAGAAGGCTGCATAATATGGTCTTTTCTCTCTCTCTCTCTTTTTTTTTTTTATTTTTTTGTCTTATTATTGGCTGTTAATTCTACTCCATGTGACCCACCCGTTATCTGAAAAGACTGAATAGAATCCACAATGACATCTAAAGCAAAGAAGTAATCACTTTACTTCCTCATATTAAGCATAATTCATAGTGTAGATGTTACCAGATTGGATTCTTAAAATGTAAGAAAAAGATAGTCAATTGACATAAGTGTGAGGGAATTACAAAAATAAAAACCTACGATTGACATGTGAAACAAAAACTTTATTTGGCAGTGAGGTAAGTTTGCTTATCATTAAGCTTAAGGAAATAGACAATAGACAACTGAAATATAAAGGACTGGAAATGTAGGCAGGGTCCAGGTAATGGAGGACTTTCATGCTCTGCATAATGATTTTCAGTTTATCTTATTGACAAGGACATGGAGCAGTGACTCAATATTATTAAATTTGTATATTAGAAAAGGTCTTTCAGTTTGAATAGACTCTAATTTTAGAAAACTCATTCAACCTGATTTCCTTTCTTTATGCCTAGTGGTAAAACCTTATTACCCTCCCACCCTTCTCCATTATTCATACCATCATCATACTTCTATTTCAGATCTAACAAATTAAATTTAAATGTGAAGATATAGAAATAAAATGATTCAGCATGAAATATTAATTGTCAGAAGAATGCAGTATTGTCTAAAACAATCTTTAAATTCATAATCATCACTGATGGTCAAAAAATGCCCTTATGGGGTGAGCAAACCAACTGATATTATCTGTACTTAGAGATGGAAGGAGAGAGACGAGAAAGGGCAATTTGTGGTTGAAAGTTATTCTTACAGGGCAGAGCCAAGACAATCTCCTGCACATAACTGAAAATGGCAAAACAAGAATTACTGTTTGTAAACGATGGACTTTCTCTTCAATCATGATGAAAATGAAAAAGAGACAAAGAAAACTGAAGGACAGCAAATATAAAGTTTACTGATGTGAGTGGTATCATACGGTTGATTGATATTCAAAAGTTTTTTTGAAGGGCTCATATGTTTTGGAAGATGAGGAAGTTAGACCAAGTGCCCAGGAAGTTTTATTATTGCAAGTACTGTTTTTTAGAAAGAACAACAACTTTTGTAGTCAATAATAATAATAATTGCTAACTAAGAAAATGGGATTATTTGAAATATATTTTACTGATTCAAAAGTATCGAGTTGATTCAACACAAATTAAGCTCCCAATTCTGATGCAGTCTTGAAGGAGATGAAAGACTCAAGTTCAAGGCACTCTTTAAGTATAAGGGAAGAAAAACAAAATAAAACATGGTCACCATCAAGGACTGTGATAGTAGGAATATTTGAATTGTTTTCTTTTAACAATGTCTTAAAAAATAATTTTATTGCAGAAGAAGTTTCCAATTTAAACATTTTTTTCTAAAATCTAGCAGTTGTCATGAATACAAAAATATCTGTTTTCCACAGCATTCATCTGGCGGGAGGGTATCCTGCCAGTAATAAGACTAGGAGTTTAGTCCAGGTGGGTATCTGATTCTATTATAAATATGTCTTTCTCGGTTTATGAAAAGCATAACAAATTATATTCTACCTAATTACCTGTCTACTGGTAACAGTATTAGTTACTTAAGGTCCTGTGTCTGGACTGAGATTAGAACCAATCTTGGTGGGTAACAAACCAGTCTTACCATGTGACACAGGGACGAGGTATCCCTAGTACTCTTTAAGAAAGCTTGTGTGACAAGGGATCGATATCGCCGGCCTTACAAAAAAACAGAAGTTAATGAAAAGTGGGGGAGAAAGTTCAATATGAAAGTTGATGAGTCCTTAAACTGGAGAAAACACTCCAAATGCAAATTTTATTTTTGCCTCCATCAACCATCTTTTTTATTGAACTGACCAAAACAAACAAACAAACAAACCAAAAAACACAAAAACAACCCAAAAACAATGAAACAAAAAAAACACACTTGTTTAAACTAAAAATTTTTTCCCCCAATTTGTACTAGAATTATTTCTTAGGTACTCTGAGCCAGCTAACTAAATCATCTAGAACAATGAGTCAAGTTGACTCAATTAAGAACAAAACAAAAATAAATTTCCATGGAAATAGAGAGCGACATTCACATAAATGCCAAAATAATATCTTATGAATAACATTATTACAGTGAATACAAATGAAATCATGATTCGCCATTTACTTAATTTGTGCGATTAAATGCTTGATAAGAATGTCAGAAGTGTTTTTAAAAATGCTCATTAAAATGATTTATTATAATGATGAGGTAGAATTACTATGAAAGGATTAATATGAATCAGGCATGCAATGGGAAGAATTGCAAAGGAAGATTGTCAGGAAGGAAGAGAAAATATTACCTCACGAATAAAGATCACAAATACATGTTTTCTGAGAACATCATAGAGAATTATGCAGAATTTAAGAGACTGAGATATTTTACAGAAATAAAACATGCTATGACCACCCTTTTCTATAAGTGTATACCTAAATTTAAGAAATAAATACCAATATTTTTAAGAGTTCAAGTTTAGATTATAGTTATCTGACTATAGAGAATGTATATAACTGTATAAGCAATTAATTTATGCATTTTTGAAACAGCATTATTGGATGTTGTGCATTTTCTGTTCTTTAACAAGTTAGATATTTATCATTGCAATATTTTTAAACAAGTATTTTATATTGAAGCCATAAACTCTATTTATATAAATGATTTTTTGTGATATCTAATTTCCATTGCACTGTATTTTATCAGATAAGTTTGTAGTCTATAATATTCTATTCCCTAGTATTGAACTCTTTTACTTTCAAGTGGAATCATCACAAAATCAAAGGGAGATATAAAAAAATAATCTGCAAGATTTGCTTATGTGTTTGAAAAGCAGCTATGTAAGCCAACCCCAAATTCTTCTGTCATCTGCTGGAATAACAAGCATGTTTTTGCACTTTGAATATTTGAATCCTGTTTATCAGGTTGCTAGCGTGTTTCCAAATCTCTGATTTAAACTGGTCCGCAGAACCTCTGGTTAACTAAAGTCTAGCAAAAGGAAATAAGTCTGTATCACCAGGCTGTTAAAAGGTCAACAAGAGTGACAGCTTCACGATCTCAATTGCAGATTTTTAGCTAAAAGCCAGCTGATGTCAAGATTAAGTCAAAGCTGAGACCTTATCATAATAAACAGATTGTCAAAACAGCAAAGCACTACACAACCTAGGAAAGGAAGCATAGGAAGCATGCTTTGTGTCAATTTGTGGTCATGACATAATGTGTGTTAAAAACCCAAGCTAATGCTTTGTCTTTGTAACATTACTCCTCTGACCTTAAAAGTTTGTTGGTCTTCCATACATATTCTAGAAAGAAAGAGAGAAACTATCTGCTTATGTGTTAGTGGCTTTCAATTACCTTATTAATTTTGATATCTGTGTGACTATAGAAGAAACAAGTATAAGAAACTTGTTAACAGATAATAACAGAATCAACAAATAGAAAATGATATTAAAGGTGGAAATGCAAACTAACAATGCAATTGGTTTATTTTCAACTGTTCTTAATTAAACCTATGACTTGCAAGTTAGGTCTCTAGGACAAAGACAACCTTAAGAAGAAATTGAAAAAGTTTTAAAATTAATGGAAGACATTATTGGGAAGGGAGATTGGATCAATTTGCAATTATATAGGTATCTTACAATTATACAATTACATATGGAAACAAAGTTATATCCTATAAACCTGAGAATACTATGCAATGAGACCTCTTGTGTCATCACATATATAAATTATAAAATACAAACAATATATATTGAGTTCATAGGCTTTTAAAATAAACTAGAAAATCAAAGACAAAAGTTTTTACCTTTATGGTATTTATATTCTCATACTTAGCTGAGAAGTGATAAGGTTTATATAAAAATATAGATGATAGAACAAGAACGGGATATTTAGTGTGTGTGTGTGTGTGGGTGTGTCTTGAGAAGATTGCAAGTTTAAATTGATTGAAGTGTTCAAGGCAGGATTGATTGAGAAAATTTTTTCCAAAGATCTACAAGAGACTATTAAAAGAATTTTGACTAATAATTTAAAAATCATAGCATGATTATTTTAAAATACATAAAAAGGAGACATGGATGAAAAAATCCTAGATAAATAGGCAGATATGTATTAAATCAAACATGTTAAACTATTAATATAAAATATTATAATAAAATATTAGTGGTAGGTGGTTGGTATCCACTGTAAATGTCTTTCTACTTTGTAGAATGTTTGAACATTTTATTAAAATGTTGGAAAAATATAGGTGAATTTTCACTGTATACATATATTCTCTTTTACACATTTCTTTTTTTTTTTTTACAGTTCTAAGGCCTACACTTCTAAAATTTACAGTTGAAAAGTTATTTTAAACTCTATTCTGTGATCTACTATTTTGGCCTTTCTTAAGTTCCTGAAATCATGTTTATTTTTCTCATATGACTCTTTACTCATAACTTCATATCTAAACATTAACATTTATGTAACTTTTCTTGCTGAATTTCAGAACATAGAGAAGCCAGAGGGGAAAACTCAAATAAAGTTGTACTGGAAGTTACATTAGAATTAAGTTTGCATTTCAAAAAGATGAGAACATCACTCTAGAAATCCACCAAATATCTTTTTGAAAGACGTACAGTAATATCTGCCTAAACATTACCAAGTTATTAGCTGGTTCCAAGGAGTAGAATGGCTTCACCAAGTCAAAATGTCACTATCCATTCAATCATCAATAAATTTTTAAAACTTAACCTCATAATTACTTTTTATAGCTTATTGAATGATATCCAGAGAGTTACAATGCATATATTATCAATTACTGTTTTAAAAGAAAATAACAAAACCAAGTTTCCCTTTTTAAAAATGTTTATTCTTATACTAATGAATTTTTTAAAGATAAAGAGACTCTAATTAAAGAGATAAATCCCTAATTTCCAAAAAGTGGCTTCTATGTGTGCAAGATACTTTATATATCTATTCCTAGTAATGATAGGTGCTCACTTTTGTTGAGCTACTTACCTAAGAAATTACATCTCAAAATATGGGACATAGAAGTTTATCAAAATCATGTATCTTTATGTTTTTCTCTTCCATTGTCATACGTGTTCCTCTATTATAATGTACTAATGCAGTCTCCTTCCCCTTTTCACTTCTTATGATTTGTTTTTCCTCTCTACTCCTTCTTCTGGCTGCTACAATGAATTTCAGTAATTTTAAATAGAAGTTTCTCAAAAATATAGGGCACGATCACATTTTTTCATGTTTTTAGCTAAATGACAAATTCCTTTATCCTTATTGAATCTCAATTCACTTATCTGTAAAAAGTAATCATTGTATTAAACATATGAAATTGATAATAATTGTACAATATAAGGATACCTTCCCAGAATTCTGAAGGGTTGGATGGTTTTACTGAATTATATTATACTATCACCTTGCTAAGCTCCAGTGTGGCATTTCAATGAAAGTTTATTGAGCGATTTACATTGTAACTTCTTTCTTTTCCAAATTCACTCTTAATGATAAAATATATTCAGACATTTCAAATGCTACATTTTTTTCTAAGACATTTTTCATCTTTTTTTTCCCCAGGTTAGTATTTACCTGTTGGTTAAACACTTGTTCAAACTCCAACAAATATTGACTTTGTAACAGTTCTTTGACAAATATCAATACCCCTAAATTAAACAACACACATATTTATAAGCCATCAATATCATCATCAGCGTAGAAAAATCAATAAACAGCATTTTCATCATTTAAAATGGATGACACTTTCTGATCTCTTCCAATATTTATGGTAATATTACGCATTGTTAATTAGGAAGACAATGCTGAACTTTAAATAATACGCTGACATTTTGAACATGCCTAAATTTATGTAAAACAGTGGTGTTGGTAGACGTAATTTCGGCGATGCAGGGAAAGCTGAGACCCTCCCTGGGAATTGCTTCTCGTAGAAGAAAGCCACGTTGCTCGAAGTGATGGCCTGTTCTGAGAAAAGCCCATATCCAGTGACAAATTTTGCTGGGCTTAATGTCCTGGCATCCTTGCTTTAAGGTCCATCCTAGCTCCCACACTGATCTTTAAATCAACTGAGTCCTATCTTGCCACAATATTCAAATTCTCCTCTTTATCCTGTCTAATCCTGATTCCTTTGCCTCAGCAGGTGGCCTTTCTGAGAACACATCTCAACATATTGCCTCCCCATTGATACCAAGTAGGTCCTCAGATCCTATTTTATGGAGGACCCAAGTTTGCAGGATTCTGAGAGAAAATAAAAATATGATGTATCTTACCCTTTACATAGTGATCAGTAACTACAGTGAATTTCTGTTGTTGTTGTTTTTTCCCCCCCCACAATATACAGAAAAGTACTTTGGCTGTAATTTTCAATCAGCTAATGCCAGGAGTGTGGCCTTCTTTGTTACTATCATTTGTGTAATTTCTTTATATGCATACTGCATTAGTCATAGAATAAACTCATAATATAATGAACTAAATAATGTCAGAAAGAACACTTAATAGTTTTCTAACTTGGGTTATAAACATTCTGAGTTAGGACATGTTTTCAGTAGATAACACAGATATATGCTCATCTTTTAATGTCAGCTAGTATTCACAGATAAAATTCCACAAATTGTTTGCATTTAAAAATCAATCTCAATTTCAAGACCAGAACAAAATACAGAGAAAATATAAACAAAAAACAATGAGCTCTGTGTTTACAGTCCTCAAACAAATCAAGCAATCTATCCAGTAGGTAGTTTAAAAAACAGCTTTAAAAGAAAACAATGCTGTTTACCTTTGACATGCTAGAACTTAAAGAGCATTAAGGAGAATTTTATTTTTAATGCCACAGGAATAACTTAGAAAGTAAATCTCATTGTTATCCTTTCAACCCTCAATTGTAATCTGTAATGTCAAAGACCACATAGCTGGTTATCTTGCTAAGGAATGCAACACAAAGTGACAGTAATTGTTTGCAACACCCATTGTTTCTCAGAAGAAGAAACAAATCTTATAGGTGAGCTATTACCGTATTAACTCTTTAACAAAAACCGTACTAAATAATAGCTTCTAAGACTGTTCACTTTACATTTATTTTTTCTTTCCCACCATGTGATCCAGCACTCTATTTCACAGGACAATGCTCCACTGAACGCTGTCACACTCACAAATGGTATGGTGGCTGTCAGTGATTTTCAAAGAAAGCTGAATAATACGTACATATCTTATTTTAATGTGTTCAAAACACGTGGACGTTTTTGGTGTTAGGAGCGGGTAAAGAATATGACCTTAATGTGAAGCGCGGTTCACGCTGTGGGGCCAAACAGCATGAAGCCACATGCTTCATTAGTGATTCTCCTCATAGCAGCTGGCCAATGGATCATGAAAATGAATCAGAAATATTAGAGGTTTTTTTCTTCTTTTTCTGACTTTCTGCACTCACAAGCAATTATGAACAGTTGGATTCCACCTTTTGGTGGGTGGTATTTCAATTCTCTGCTTTAACTTCATAAGTTTCCATTCTGAAACCGTATGCCCTAACTCATGCATTTGTTACAGATAACAAACCCGTTTGAAGGCCTTTGATTATCTTCCAGTATAAGTGGAAGTTAGGAAATATGCCTTCATTTTTAGTAGAAAATGTCCCTCAATTGTTTTTGAAGTCAAACCACTCTTATTAAAGACAACATAAATGCATGCACTGCATGTCTTTCTCAAAACAGCAAAGCAAGACTATAAATCAGAGGAACACCTAATCCCATTTTTTCAGAGCTATACTGCAATTTCCTCCCCAAATCTTTTAGGGGCAAAGAGAACAGAAATTCAAATTAACTTATTTGATATCCTTAAGGTTCTTCGGCATCATACTGTGCAGTGCTGGAATTCTGAAGTTGGTTGTTTCTGAATTAGCAAGCCTTGAATAGCTTATTCTCTTAAAATACAAAAAAGACTGCCTATAAGTAGAAGAAAAAAGCAGCCTTATTGCATCACAAACATAAATTACTCATGAAAATTAACAGTTATAATTAGTTGGGGCCCCATTTTAAGGTAAGCTTGAAACATGATAATAGCCACTTCCTTTTTGTTTGTAGTGATTCGGTGTTACCTACCCCAGCCAACAATGTTAACTAAACAAATTAGTTAACAGTGTATTTTATTGCAGAGTAAAGTTCAAGTTCTTTTTATTCTTTGAGGGTATATTTTATACTCTCTGAACATAATTGAAGTAATTTCTATTCTCAAATTGCTATGATAGTTTTAATGAATGCAATAGAGTTGTCTTAAAACAGAAAAAGAACTAGCCCACCAATTATATAACTGACTAGTAGAAAATTATTTAAAGGATATCTGGAATGGTTAAAAATAATTATCCTACAGTCTATTTCACTTGTAGAGTGACTTAAGCCTTGGAAATGCCTGTCAAAACATCCAGTAATAGATTTCAGAAAGAAAAATAAATTGAAAAGCAATACTTTTGAAAAATGAAATGAAAAATAAAATAGAAATGAAGCAAGATTGTTACCTGTTACTCTAAAGTACTGGATAATTCTGCATGCCTTGTAATTAAGCACACAATGTTCTGTCTCAGCAGCAGGCTAACTTTGTACATCATTTTTGAGGTAATCATTTTATACAATAAAGCGGGACTATTTATTTCACTTGAATAGTTATGATTTAACCTTCATTTCTGTCAGCATTAACCTTTTTGCCTAGATAAATTTCTCAGGTTAATTATAGAGGGCCAGATTTTCCTTATTGAAAATGCCACTGAAATTTCTCAAATCATGAAAGTTAGTACAAATCACATGAAATCTATTAACAAACCTCAAACTTCTTTCCGTCAGATTGTTTCAGTTTTTTCCTATTTTATACTAGCATCATACACAATCTCATAGAACGTTCCACCATCCTTTTCTATAAATTGCTCTTTTCCAGGTCTGAAGTGACTTGCAATATGCCAAAATCACTGAAGAAAAATGCTGTTCTTTCTTACCTTAAGGATGTCACCATGCTGAGTATTCAGCAGTTTTGATCAGAGCAGCGTGACCCCCGTTTCCCACCCTCCCTAGTCACCAAATCTTGCCCCAAGTCTTTTTTGTTTCCCTGGATGAAAAAAGTCCTCAAAGAGAAACGTTTTGCTGATGTGCAAGGGGTGAAACAAGGACGTAATCCACCACCACCCCCCTTTTTATCTCATGTGATCTATTCATGGCACTAAATGGAGCTGACCACATTTTCGTTCTGAAACACATTTCCTTCCTATGTTCTGTGGCTCCATAATATCGTCAGCTTCTTACCACTTCACATGGCATTTCTCTCAGTTGCCTTCACTAACTTCTGTTCGTTGGACTAGAGATACCCAGAGCTTGCTTTTATCCTGCCCCTGTCAGTCCTGAGCCTCAATCAGGGAACACCCCCTAGTCATGACCCTAAACAACATTTACACGGGGGTGCCTTCACATGTATACCATGAGTGAGAGAATGTCTTCAACTCCAGACTCATGTAAGGGGGAACCCCTCCCTGCAAAATGAAATTTTCTTTGTTTGGTGTAAGAATGAATTGTGCACTTAGAATTTGTTCCTCTGGGTCAAATGGTCAACCAAAGTTTTTATCTGGAAGTTTTGAGAAGGTTGTATCACAATCTGTGGAAGAAATGTCACGGGTTGTGGCAAATAGATGACTGGTTCTTCCACCTGCTGTCCACACCGCGCTGAGTGTTAGGCAGTTTTTGACCAAAAGCAGCATGAACCCTGTGTCCCACCCTCCCTACTCATCAGATCTTGCCCTGAGGGACGTTTTGTTTGTTTGTTTGTTTCCCTGGATGAAAAAAATCCTCAAAGAGAAACGTTTTGCCACTGTGGAACCGGTGAAACAAAAAATGACAGAAGCACTAAAAGGCATCAAAATCGACAGATTCAGAAACTGTTTGGAGCAGTGGAATAAGTGCCTTGATGGGTGTATTGTGTCAAGTGGAGAGTATTTTGAAGATAACTGAAGTTTAAAAATGTAAGAATAAATACACATTTTTTTAATAAATAATTTCAGGTTTTTTGGGGTCCCCCCCTTGTATGTCCAATGGCTTACTAGACATCTCTATGTTGTGGTCCCATAATTCTTAAATATATCATGTCCAAATTTGAATTTCCAACTCTTACTGAACAAAAACCCTATTCTTTCTCACCTTAAGGATGTCATAGCCCACCCAAGTGATCAAACCAAAAACTTGGAATTTACTCTTAATTCTCCTTCATCTCTAACATCTTATATTGTATTTATTTTAAAGAATTATCAGGTCTATCTTTAAAATATAAACATATACATCCAATGATTTTCCTTTTATAACTGCTGGAACTTCAAAGTATTATTTAATGTTGTCTGAACCAAAGCAATAGCCTTCTATTTTTCTCATTCCATTATTCCCCTTCTATAAATTAATTTATTCATGGAAGCCAAATCTTGTAGATGTGTTGATTACATTATGCCAATGGCTTTTTATATCATCAGAATATAATCCAGTCTTAGTTACATGCTTTCAATGTCTTATATCATTTTGACCCCTAGATAATTCTCCACCATTTTGATTAATAACCTGTATTATTAATATTTTCAAAAACAACATCATTCTTTCTAATGGTTTGGTATACCTCAAACTTATTCTGCCTGTATATTTAGAAGCCTCCAGTTCCTTTGCCTGAAATACTCATAATATATCTCATCATGTGGCAGACCCCTTGTTATTCATAACCTACCTCAAATATCACCTTTTCAGATGATATTACATTCACTGATTTTATTCTGTTTATTATGCTATAGCCACTTGAATTTATCATTTGTCTTCTTTTATCACTACATTTTCATTAATGGTTTCCCTTATTAGAATCTAAACTTTATCCCAATAGGGAATACATCTTGTTTTTAACTATAACTTCAGTCCTAGAAAATATCTGATGACTAAGATCTCTCTATTAACTGTTTAATTTTCTACTGGATAAATGAAATGCTTTATTATTTATTTATTTATAGATATAGGAAATCATCAAAGAATGGCTAGCAGTCCTACATGTTAATCCCTGTTCTAATAATGACTGGCTTTACTCTCATAAATGTGTGTAAATCTCTTCCCTTCTCTGTGCCCCAATTTTCCTGGGGCATTTGGCTAAATCATATCTAAGCTCCTTTCCAATGATTCTGTTTCAATGATTAAAAGAGTCTATAAATCATAATATTGTATTTATTGTATACTTTATTTCATTACTCTCCCTTATATTTGAGTGATGGCAAAAATTTTTAACACCTAGGAAATTTTGAGGATGTACCTAGATGACATAGATATTACAGTATTCCTGGTTTTTACTCTCTCTTTTTTTCTTTTTGATCAACGCAGATTCTGCAATTTTCTAAACATGCTGGTGTTTGAATGATTCCCGTTATTGTAATCTTAGAGTGATTTTTGTGTTTATATTCTATAATATTTTCTTAATAATTCTGTTAACTCCTCATAGTCCTCTTTCTTAACAACTTCAAACAGGCTTTCAAGGATTTCATTTAAAAACAAAAATGGAAATGTATTTTTATTGTGTACACAAGAAGAGACTGATGTGATGAGGTGATGAAAGCGAGTGGCGTGTGAGAACCTTTGTTAGGACCATTTTCGTTCTTAAAGAAGGAATCCACTCCTTTCTAAGCAGGATACTTCCCTGTCTTTGTATCACTTATCTTTTAATCCACACCTTTCTTTTTTTTTTTTTTTTTTAAGATTTTCAAATAGAAGAAGCTCTTTTGCTTGTTTAAGCTTTTGCCCCTTTTGCATTAAGTTTAGTCTAGCTATTTTTTTTTTTTTGAGTATTACTAAGTGGGTTCAGCCTTGGTCAGGGGCAAAAGAATGTTATGCCACTCTATTCCAAATTCCTGATTTTCCACAGCCCTCGTACAGCTATTTCTTATTAAAAGTTAGAGAATTAGGAAGGTTTTTTTTCTTTTCGTAGCAAAATACTCATCAGGCCAACTATGATTCACTAGAAATAAACATTGCACGTCATGTCTGCAATCATTATCAAGACTTGATTTAGACACGTGAATGGGAGCCTCTTTAGGCTTTTCAGTCATCTCCACACCCAGATGTTAATCACAATTATATGTCATCAGATTAAGAAATGGAAGAAAAAGGAATATGTGTATATCCTACAGAGGAATATATGTAGTTCTATAGGGATCTAAATTGCATACAAATATAGTAGATCAAGTTTACTTTAAATGTATAGCCTTCTGCTTCTTGAATACATAAGATGTTTTGAGTGCTTGACTTACGACCTCTTAAAAATATATTACAATCATGATTCCTCATTTAGTTTGTATGCTGCTTAGCTTTTAAAAAATGTTCTCACACAACTAATAAATGTGAATGCTAGCAAAGGAGTTATAATATATGGAAACATTTATGTATTAATTTTTTTTCCAATGTAAATCTTTACATTTCTTTTGAACATAGATTTAAATGTACCCATTACACTTCTCTCTATGATCATAAACACACGTAAAAACACATAGTTTATTTTATTTTAAATGATATGCTTAAATACATATGTATGTATGTATTTCCTCTGATAAATATTTTTTGGTGATATCCTTGGAAAAAGTTAGCAATTTAACTAGTTTAAATAGATGTATTATAGTTTCTCTATATATTTTCTATAATATGTATTTTATTATTTATTTTCTATCATCTTGTTTATGAACACTAAAATTGTTGTACATATTTTGCAATTACAAACTTTTTTCTCATATAGTAACTCACTGGCATCTTTTGCCTTAAATTATTCTCAATACAATTGTATTAATATTTATTTTATAAAATAATATTTGTTCTCAAAATGTGACAGAAACACATAAACAACTTTAAAAACTAAATATTGCAATTAGATTAAAATGATCTGAAATACTGTCCTAGAATACCATTAAAGAAATATTAAGAGGTTTAGCATATAAGATATAAAATAATAGATAAAAACTCTGAATCATTCCAGAAGTTGAAAAATAAAACCTTCATGAAAATACATGATTCTTGATGAAATATAGTTTTGAAGTACATCAGTTTAGATCTTTTCAAATAGCATGCATAATAGCTTATGAAAGGAGAAAGAACTCAACCTTTTACTGAGAGGTTCATAAATACAAGTGGGTAATACTTTTATTCTGAGCTATGCTCATTAGATGTTATTAATAAATTTATGCTAACTTCTTAAAATATTTAATTTTAAATCTTTAATATAAAATAATTTAAATAAAATATGAATTATGAATTATTTGACGTTTTTCTAAGTATAACTCATTATACTTAGGTAAAATTATTTTTCCTGTTGATTTCAAAAAGTCAATTTTCAGTAAACACGTATTTAGCCTTTTCTGCCTTTAATGTTTTTCCCTTGAGTTCTGTTTTCTCCAATGTCAGTATAACACGTTTCACTCACTTGTTATATATTGTGCTGCCCATTTGCTATTTACTTAAGAATTCCCTCACCAGCCTTCCCTCTCTTCACTCCCATTTCTCAGTAAGGCTAATCCTGGAAAACACTCTTTTCTAGATTCCCTTCCAGGGTTCCCTGGTGGTATAGTGGCTAGGCTCTGGCACTCTCAATGCTGCGACCTGGGTTTGATTCCCCACCAGGGAACCATCAAAAAAACAATTCAGATTCCCTTCCAAATAGCTTTCAGTAGGAGTCAGTGGCAATGCCATTTTCATGAGCACAAAACTTTATCTTAGAAATATCTTAGTTTAACGCTACACAGCTGCTGTCTTGAAATTGTTAAAAATGTTCTTTTTACTGGAAAATAGTGAGATATTTTCTATATACTTAGTGATCATATATTTCAGCATTATGATTAGTTGTACTCTCAACCACTCACTACCATTTTATCCCACTATCTCATATTTTAGGATGTATACTGACTTGACATAGTTATATACAATGATATTTATATTCATTTATTGTATGCCATCCCTAAGTTCATTGAACCCAAAGAGAAACGTGTGACCTCTCTTGTCTTCCACCAACTCACCAGTGCTTAGAATTCTGCTTGATTATTTGAAGACACTCAATAAGATTTTGTTCATTTAATGAAATATTTCTGATGTTCATTATCTACTTTCTGTCAATGGGAAAATTTTCTCTATGATTTAAGAGGCTTTTCTATATTGTAAATATGATAATTCTTTTAATTTTATGTCTTGATCAGAGATTTCATAATGCTTGACATTTTTATATTAGTTATCTTGACTATATACTCTCTATTTCTTCTTTGATTTTTACCTGTGATTTTTTTTTCTTCCTTTTTTATTTTTTGGTTGTATTTGCTTTCTTTATTACAGTTCAATTAATATAAATTGAATAAATGCATGGAATACATATTATTATCACACATACTTTTAGTTGATGCTCGTTTAGCTTAATATTTCTTAAATTTGTAGTTTTTAAATGATTATTATTTTTAAAAAATTGCATTTTGTATGTGTATGTGTGTGTGCGTGTGTGTGTTGTGTGATATACCTCACAATTTAATGTCTAGAAATTATGACTCTTTCTCCAATTCCCCTATTAAAAATTTTAAAGTCCAGTATAGGAATATGTACCTTTTGTCAGGCCTGAAGCTTATACAATTTAGGGACCCTTCTTTAAGAAAAACAATACAAATTGATAAAAACAAAATTGCTGGGGGCCTTTAGAAATTGGTTAAGAAACATTTTTTAGTTCTATACTTATATATCCTGTAAGTTCTTTGTCTAATTATATAAAATTTTCTCCTTTTTCCCATCATTTGTTCGTTTCTAGTAACCTTCTCTTTCTCTCTTTCTGCTTTCTCTCTTTCAGCTTATCCGATGTGTGTTCACCTGCTTGTTTTTCCTGAAAAGAGACCATTCTCTGTGTGCGGTAAACTATCCTCAACTTCTTCCTCAGGCAGAGAGCTGGTCTAAAGAAATAACATGTATACTTAGAGAGGTGTTTTTCTGTTAGAGATTGGTACAGGTTTTTGAAGGTGTTAAGTTCTATGAATTATGAAAGCGGTGATGTCTCTTGGCAGGAAAAACAATTATCTCAGGTGATGTAATCTCAAACAGACTACTCTTTTTTGACCAGAATGTGTTTTCTGGTCAACTCTGCACTATCTTCCAGACATGGTCACTGAATATTTTTTCATACAATGTTTTAGAAGACTAAATAAAATGTTATAATAATATGTTTGAAATGAAGTGTTAACTGTCATAAATTTTAATATTCCCTTTCTATCTATGGAGACTCTCAGTGATTTTTATACCATAATGGGCTCAGAAAAATATTAAATATCCACATTTGGTAACAGAGCCAGTTTTAGAGAGATTACCTTAATACCCTGGGATCATATGGCTATCTACTGTTATCTACTTGGCATTCAAATGTACATACAAAGCCTTCTTATTACATTGTCTATTTAAACCCTCATAATCATTGTCTAATTTCCAGTTAGTTCTAGAAACAATATTACCAATATGATCATGATCTTTAAGTTTTGAAATTAATTTTATTAGGATAACATTGGTTAACAATATATAAATTTCAGGTGTACAGCTTTATAATTGATTGTTTCTTTTATGATATCATAAAATAATAATGTGCTTTAGAGTTCAGTAGACCTCAATTAGAATCTGCCTTTTAACACTTAGACCCTTTGTAGGAAGATAAACTACCAAACCCATTTTCTAGCATATTGTGGTAAGATATATAAAATGCCTATCATATGAAAAATTTACAATTAAATTCAGAAACACATGTGAATTATTTTATTATAACCTTCAAGACATAATAAACTTCCTTTGGTAAAGGTCTTGGATGTGATAATGATATTTAGGATACGGATAAGAATGGTTTTGTTCTTAAGAAAATGCTGTGTTAAAATAATTAAAGATAAGGTAGGTCATACTAGGTACAACTTACTCTCAAGTGATTGAGGAAAAATATGAAGAAAAGAATGAGAAAAAAAAAAGAAAGCTAAAGGAAGCAAATATCACAAAATGTTTTTAAAATAATGAATTTTAGGGAAGATTGTGCCAATGTTCATTGTATTCAAAATTTCTTCAAGATGAACGCTTTCACAACAATCGGTTGGAAAACAGACATTTGTAGCTTAACATTTGCATATCATTAGCTAAGAATGTAGTATAACATGAAAGCATGAAGAAGGACTTTAGTCCTTCAACATATATTAAATTAATACATAATTGGTTCTGGGCTCTGTGATAGACCCATATTCTATAATATTGAGAAAAATCAGATATGTTCATTAGTACACAGAGTAGGAAAGACATTAAATAACCATACAAATACATATTCAATTATAAATGAAATGCTATAAATCAGAAACTTTTTGTAATCAGACCACATAAAATGCAAGTTGTATTAATTTGAAGCTCCATTAATGCTATTTTAAGAAAATAGTATTCAATCTTAAATAAGAATGATAAATAAATGTAGAAAATTGCTAAGTAAGTTTCTGGTGGTGAGTATCTTTCCAGGTAAAACGATGTCATATGCAAAGGCCCAGCAGGCAGGGATTAGTGTGATTTATTTGAGAAACTCAAAGAAATCTAAGTGGTTTGAGCCATCAAAAATAGGGGGAAAAAATGTTTTGTTCTCAAGGGCATTATGCAAAGTGAAATAAGTTAAACAATGAAAGGCCAATATCTATGATCTTGCTTCTATGTGGAATCTAAAATAAAATAATGATTAAAAATAAATCACAAGCTCATAGATACAGAGAATAGATGGGTGGTTCTCAGAGGTGGGGGTAGGGCATGGAGTTAACTGTTTTTTGTTTAATTTAGATATATTCAGGGTTTTTAAAAAATAAATAAATAAATAATGAGAAAAAAATATGTGTTTTAGACTGAAAGGAAAGTGGTATGCCAGACTTGAAATCATTTGACTGTAGTGTGATCCAATAATTGAAGGGAGTTAAGGTCATGTCTGGGTGGAGCTGCCGGGAGGCCACTGTGGTACCTGGACAGCTGTGAGAGAGAGGAAAAAAGAGTTCTGCAGTAATCAGTGATGTAGTCAATGGTAATGAACAAATGTGAATACATGAGAGAAATATCTTCCAGGCAAAGATGGCAGAACCAATTGATAAACTAGAGGTAGTGGGCAGGGGAAAAAGAATTGTGAAAGGTGAAAGCTGCATTCTAGTTTTAAAAACTGGTTGCATATTGGTAATCCTTCACTGAAATAAGTAAAAATTGAAAACTGACTTGCAGTAATTTTGGGTAAACATGCAGCTTCCAAATGGATGTGCTGAGAGGCCATGTCTGACTATGTGGTACGATTCTCGGGGCACAGATCTGGCCCGGAGATAATCCTATGGGACACATGAGCATTGAAGCTTAGATGCAAAGTCTGTTGAATTCCAATTTAAATTCTGAATTGAGACTAGGTGGCTGTGTGAAATTGGAAGAGTCGATGATCCCCTCTGATCCAAAGATTATTCATCTCCAAAATGGGAACTTCCAATTACATATGAGCTAAACCTGTTTGATGATTACCATCATTACATATAAAACAGCATAAATTTATAAAGCAAACAGAATGACAGATTCTTTTTTTTCTGGATACAATGACATTCGATGAGTATAGAACAGTAAATTATTTTTAGAATTAATCTTCTGGAGGAGTTATTAGAATCTGATCTTCGCATGGCTGTCTGAGGGTGAGGGAAGCCCATCTCCCAAACCCACACTAAAAGAAACAATGAAACATCCAAAAGTGGGTCATGAACTTCAACAACAAATCCCATTTTCTTTCTAGATCAAGCAGAAGAACAAACAAAACAAAACAAATACTTTTTTAAAATCATTGTTTATAGTTAATGAAATTTCTTTATCAGTTGGCTTTGTAAATGATACTTCCTAGTCTATTTACACTTGGGTAAATATAACCCTAACACACTTAGCATCCTTATCTGTTTGCATATGTGAAAAAAATGTAAGTGTTACATAGAAAAAGAGATTTGCAGAAGAAAAAAATAGGAAGCACTGATGAAAGAACTATTGTGTGCTATTTGACCTTGAAGAAACAGAGGGAAAAAAACATGCTTTAAGAATAAACACACACACACACACACACACACACACACACACGAATAATTGGGGAGCCAGCTGCTGAATGTATAATAGCCGTGTGTGACTTACTACGCTTAGAATCTCACTCTGTAAATCAGGTCTAACATGTGCTCGAACCTGTACTGTAACCTACTCTTGTAAGGCAAGTGTAAAAACAATGACTATTTTCTAGGGAAAGAAAACAATATATTTGATTTTCCTGTTTTCATTCTTGTCAAGCCTTATATTTCCTTTTGCATTTTACACTTAGGCAAACCAGTGTAATTAACATCACATATTTATTCTTACTTCATTAGTGACATTTACACCTGCACTATTAAAAATGTGCTAATGTTTTATTTATGATTTTTATAGCCTTACTTATTGCCATTCACGTCATTCACATTTAACAAAGACAGAAACTAATAAAAGCCAGGTATTCGGTATTATTTATCTTTGTCCCTGGCATGATAACAGCTTTAATGAAAAAAGGAATAAAAACTTAGACAGTCGTAATTACTCCAATCACATTTACCTCACAATGCAGATGGAGTATAATGCTGTGTCCTTCATGTATTCACATCACAGTGAAAAATACACAGCGCTGTCACTAAGCATAAGTCATGCTGAACAAATGGGTTTTTAATTTGCACTAGAAAATACAGTCAACCCACTGTACCCGATCTTACATAGAAGGACATTACAAAGACATGTGAGAGGTTAAAGCATTTAAAATAGTGGACTCAGGGAGATTCGCTGGGGCTGGGGGAAAGTATTTAAGGTGAAGCAATATAATAGCACAACAACCCATCAATCAAAAGAATACTTTGCTATGAAAATCCATGCTAGAAAAGGGGCCTTACAAAAGAGGTACAAATTGAATGCAGATCAATATACCTAAGAAGAGGCTATAATAAGCCTTAAAGAGATTAATGACTTAGATTAAAGGACAAACCAGAAATAGTCGGATAGTTAAGACCATGTAGTTGAAAATCAGGATGGTTGATTATTGCAATCATTAATCTGTTGAATCTGATTGAGGACAGTCACACACAAAAAAATGGCAAGTGCTTTTAACATATGGGCCTATCCTGTTTGTGACAACTGTCTATAAATCAATGACGCATGAAAAAGAGCTTTATGGAGGACTAAATAGAACTAAAGTGTTTAAATTGGGGCTGTTTAAAATGCTATCAAAATTTTAGGACAGATTTAATATATTATGCTTAAATGTGTTCTTCACAAAAATGTGTTGCTTGCAAAGGCAAAGTAAAGAGACTTTATTTAAGTTTTAGTATTTTCTATCATTATTCTCTTAATCTTGGGAGGTACAGAAATGCATGATAAATTGGATGCAACATGCACATTCAATAAATGTATTGCTAAAGTGGATACAGCAATGTGACAGGTAGTCTATGTGTGTTATTATATAACAGTTACCTTGAGATGGGTATTTTTATTTCTATACACAGATGTCAAATGGATTCAGAGATTTTGCATTGCTTATTAAATGTCATGGTTTTATTTTAATCCAGATTTTCTGACTTCAAGCTTATTGTTCTTTGATTTAACCCACAATTACTTTCTGAATGGGCTGAATTCTGTCCCGCAAAGGGTGTATGTTAAGTCCTGAACCCCAGCACCTCTTACTAGGATTGTACTTATAGACAGGGTCCTTAAGGAGGTGATTAAGTTAGAATGAGGCTGCTAGGGCGAGCCCTAATCCAATCTGATTGGTGTCCTCAAAAGAGTAAATTTGTACATGCAAAGAGACACAGGGGAGGCTCCCACATTAACAAAAGACAATGTGAGGACACAGGGAAAAGGAGGCCATTTTCAAGTCAAGGAGAATGAGCACAGAACGAAACAGAACCTGCTGACACCTCGATTTTGGACTTGCAGCTTCCAGAACTGTGAAAAAATAAATTTCTGTTTTTTAAGTCACACAGTCTATTTAAGACACATTGTGTGTGTGTGTGTGTGTGTGTGTGTGTGTGTGTGTGTGTGTTTGCTTGTTTTGTTGTTTTTTTATGGCAGCTTTAGAAAACTAATATACCTTCTGATTTATGAAGCAGATAAAACATTTTTAAATATTATCCCTAATTATAGTCAGATACTTTTTATGTTTAGCATCAAGGTAATAGTACAAAGGCAAAAACTTTATATATATTTTGAAATCCCACAGGTTGAGAATGATACTCAGCTCTCCAAATTCTTACTCTCATTTACACTTGGTTAAAGAATACGCCTTTGTAAGCTTTTGATTTTATCATTCAAAAATAAAAAGTTGGTAATACACATGCAGGACTATGATGCGTGTGTGTGCGTGTGTGTGTGTGTGTGTGTGTGTGTGTGTGTGTGTCCCTGGCCCAAAACTTCATGTCAGTGAGTGGAGCTGGCACATTTTTTTTCTCTGGAAATTACCTCTATTTCATTCAGGACCTCACCCCAGAAATGTGGATGCCTTGGTCCCCTGCATTCTTTTAGTCTAAGATTGTGAAAGAGCGTTTTCTTTGTCACAGTATAAGAATATAAAATAAAATTCCTGAGACATTGTTTATTACCAATTCATCAGCAGTGACCAATTTCTTTCTTTCTTGACATTAGATGAGACTTTTGAGATATAAAACGATCTAGAATTGTAATGATTTTTTTTTTCTCCTAAAGAAAATTGTGTGAGGGTAGCAAAAGGGCTAGAGGAACCATAATAACTATGACAAAAGCTTTCTTTAAAAACACAAATTTAATGAAAAAAGTAGAAGGATGACACAGGTGAAATATAATAAGCCTAATAATAAAGTCACCTGCCTCAGTTTATCCAAAAGAAATACAATTAACACAGATGGGCTTTCTGAAAGAACCCAATGATTTGATCTCAGCAGTTCTGAGAAAAGGCAATGTTGTAGTTCCCAAAACAGAAAGTACAAAAAAAAAAATGACCTATGAACACTAAAATCAGTTAAAAACTTACTGAAAATCAGAATACAATTTTAAACAGCAGCTACTCTTGGTGAGGATATTATTAGTTCTCATGCAACGTTTGAGCTTCTCACCTCTACTGTATTCCTTTAGAAACTTTAAACTCAAGTTATTTACAGTCTTTGAAACTTCGAAAAGAGGTTAAAGTAACTACCTGTCAATTATCTTAATCAAAACTGTACATGTATTTCCGTGGAAGTTCAGTTAGCATTTAGTAACTGAACGTTATTCAGACAATGACATTTTTAAAAATAGAGATAAATTCAAACAAAAGAGAATGTTACTTGTCCTTGCGGTATTCCTAGAAAATTCTAGGCTTTTAAATTCCTATGTGTATTTCACACATGGGGAAAATAATACATAACACATTGTTGGAGATTCCTTGAATAAGGAATATGGGAGTTAATTTTTATACACTGACTATTTTAAATATACAAAAGGCATAAGTGCATGTTTTCAAAATATTTTGTATACTATATTTAAAAATAAAGTTCCTTGTTATAACAAAAGCAAATTATTAGGAAGGGTGAGATTTCTGGATTATTTTATAAGGTAGTTAATACTAGATAACTGGCTAGACAAAGACAATGTTAAAATTGTAAAGAATCATTTCACAACATTTGATTTTATGATAGATAAAACAAATTGTAGCTTTTTATGTAAACTTTTAAACTGTTCCAGATTAAGTGCTAATGAAATGAAGTTTTCCAGTTAAAATATCAGGTTAATAATTATTTAAGAATATTCTGTTATGAAACATACAGTGTTATTACACTATTTCAAATGAGGAAAAGTTAATGGAATGTTTTAAGATTTAATAATTCTGCAAATTAATACAAAAGTATAGTATGTGAATTTAGTTGATATGACACTCTAAAACACGAAAGAGCTCAATGGTATGGTAAAAAGAAACCTCCAGTAAGGGTGGAGTCCCAGTATTTAGTCCTGGTTCCACCATCAGGTAAATGTTATTTGACAGTCACAGTACTGTTAACAGTTAACTGTAGAAGATAGTTAAGACACACTGCAACCTATGCCTGTATAGCCCATTCCCACTTCAGTAGACTGTATTATTTATAAAGTAATCTCTACGTTTAATACTACAAACTGCAGGTTCTAAGTTAATGATTTTAGCCTTTGGAGTTTACTCAGAATTTTAAATTATTATTTGTGTATGATAAATCAAAATACTGTAGGAACGCCCATTATACATGCACTCCCATGTATAGTGTGCACCCACGTTTTCAGCCCAAACTTTCAGGGAAAAATATCTTTCCTTTTAATTTTTTTAATTCAAATTTTTATTGATTTATATTTAGGTACTAGTTTTTTGTATTATAAAGGAATTTTAGCATTTACTTTTTAGCATGTTAGGGAACAAGAAATTTTATGTCACAAATAATTACAAAACACAAGAACAGATATAGGTACAAGAAATTTTATGTATAAAATTTATATATAGATAAAGATTATCATAATATAGGGTATTATTTTGCATACAGATATCATGATTGATTTCTAGAGTTATACTTTTTACTCATAAGCATAAATAAAAGAATTAAAAACATTTATATAGATATGGAATTAGTACTACCTGTGAATAATGTGCACCTTTATTTTTCCCTCCAAATTTGGGCAAAAAAGTGCACATTATACATGGTAAAATACGGTAGTTCATGTAAGATATTCCACAGTTGCAGTGAAAACAAGACATTGCCAATAAGAAATTGTATTTACACTAGAGGACTATAGCTTAAGAAGAAATAATTAGGCCTTATGTGTGTTTGACTATAGTAAGAATCTTCTAAGAGCTTTGATATCCAATATCTCTAATGTTATGTTTTACATTTATTAAAAATTGAAATTTTATACTTATTTGTCAGTATACATTTTAGATGAAAATGTTTTGCTGAAATTGTTTCCAGAAGGTTTTGTATTTTTGGCAAAATTAACAAGACTTATCTTCCTGTATGTGGTGGTTGTGCATATAATTAGTTTTTGCCCTGTGCCTGAAAAATTATTGTTATAAATTTTAGTCATACCTAAATACATATCATGGTATTTGATTGTGGATTATATGACTAGATTTCACTTATTAGAAAGAAATTTAGTTTTTCCTAAACATCCTGAGCTCACATTTGGTGGATGACAGAATTTTTGGGCATCTTCCCATCTTACTTGAACTCTTGTGGAAATCCTTAAATGGTCACTTTGTGTTTTTGCATGTCCTCTCACGTATGAACTCTGTCATATTTTAATAATAGAGCTATTTGCCTAACCCAGACATCTAATAAACCTTGTCTACTTCTACTCACAAATCTCCAACAGTTCTTAGATGCCTACACATCAGAGTTCAAACTCCATCCTATGCCTGTGATCTGGACCAAGCACATCATCACTCTTAGTCTCCGGCTTTGTCTTCCTCCAAGCTCCCATGCCTCTCCACCCCATCCAGAATAACATTCAAAATTGACAGGAGGATGTTTAAATCCCTATTGTTCAAGCAAACACAAACACATTCATGAACACACACACTTACCAACAGCATGACCATAGTAAATTATACTTTTATTATGTCTCATAATTCTCTCCCTTTTGTTTTTGGTGCAGACTGCAGTGTGTTTCCTGTCAATTTCTAAATATGCTAATCATGTGTTTTTCTCTATCTCTGCTTATCTTACCTTCATGCCTTTACTCATTCATCTTTGTGGCCCAAAATGGTACACGTACTTCAAAACAAAGCTTGTGTGCACCCTCTTCAGGGGCATTTGCTCTAATGATTTATTTACAATATCCGCCAATCATACAATATCCGCCAATCATTATTTTTCATATCATATTGATAGACTGCAGTCTTTCTAATAGATTATTAACATTATGAAGGCAGAAATTATTCCATTCATTTTCTCTCTTCCACAGTGTCATAACTCAAATGTTTAATGAGTGGCAAAGGAGTACCTATATTATTTATCTCAAAAGTTATTATAAAAATAATATCTGTCTCCAGACTCCATATGATGTTAATACAATCTATTTTGGTTATCTTTTGGAAATAAAATTGAAA
The DNA here is from genome assembly GCA_004026885.1 of Lyroderma lyra. Classification (NCBI taxonomy): domain Eukaryota; kingdom Metazoa; phylum Chordata; class Mammalia; order Chiroptera; family Megadermatidae; genus Lyroderma; species Lyroderma lyra. The sequence goes on along the minus strand of PVJL010000324.1, from coordinate 129,581 downwards.
ACAATTATGGGCACTATATGCATTTTGGAAGGACTTCTCATATTTTATTTGGAGATGAGGCCATCACTTTGACATCAAGAATGCATTAAATTCACTGGACTGCTAAAGGATATACCCAATCTCTAGTCTCAATCCACTTTCATTCACATGAAGAGCAGTGGCTTGTAACTATGTCTCCAGATCTAAAGACACCCTAAAGGCAGCTTGTCCAGTACGTCACAATGTGATCAAATTTTCTGAAACAATACTTTGCACCTCCGTCTCCTGAATCAAATGTCATAATTTCTCTTCTAAATCATACAACCCCAGTAAATCTGTGGCCTTCAAATCTCTCATAAGTGAGTCTGTATGTCTCCAAATTTATCACTCACTACTTCCCTAAGTGAATTCTTTACTTTAAGAAATTGATCTAATATTTTCCCCATAAAATACACCGCAAATCCCTGGCTCAATTCCATTGCTTACCTCATTCTCACCACCCGGAACGTCCTTGCCTTTTCTCTCCTCTCATTAAAGTTGAACTCTCCATGGAAATTCCACTTAACTGGAGTAATCCACTGTGATGTTTTTCTACCCTGAACTCCTAAGAAATTTATTACCCGAACTACTAATTAGTCAAATAAACTATGAGCACTATGTTGCAATTCAATCCCTTTTTCATGGAAGTGACTTTTCTGCTCCAATTTATTTTCAGCAGTGATTTTTTTTATGTATTTTTAAATTTCCAAGCTTTTTAAACATGGTGTGCAATATATAGCTTTAAAAATGTATTTGGAGAAATGTAAATGCCTGTTTTAAAACATCTGAGAATAGAATAATTACTTTTTATTTTTAATTTATTATGCACTACTTTTCCTGGGTAGCTATTGAAATAATAAGATATGGGCTCTGTGCTCCAAGGGTTTATGGTCTAGTAGTAAGAATAAATAAAAAATTTGAAATCAAGTAATGAATATAACAATGGATATGTACTAACTACATGAAGGCTAATTTGAGTAAATCTTACAACTTTGGGAGGGAGGAGATGCATGTGTTATATTCCTCAGTGAATGCGGAAATGTAGTTTATCAGACAGGATCAGAAAACACATTTTAATAAAAAAGAAAGTGGGACAAGAGCAATCAAAGGAAATATGGTTGTTTTGTTTATAAAAATAAGTACTCCCATTCTTATGCATTGTCTGACAGATAGTAGGTACTCAAAATTGATAATCGAATGAATAAAAGAGTTGATTACAAAAGATCTGTGCAGGGTCCAGATAAAAATGGATTCATTGAACAATACATACTGAGCTATATTGAATTGTTTATAATTTGTCACAACCTGATCAGATTGGTATCTCCATTTTACAAATCAGGAAGTAGAGTCCCAAAGCAAGGTCCTTGTTTAAGTTAGAGGTAAGTTGCAAAGCACAGATTCATACTCAGATTTATAAATCCCAGCCATATATCTTTAAGATACATCACCCTACCTCTCAACGTGCCATGGAATTGTAAACGAGATGGGCATGTATAGGCAAATGCAAAAAGTCGAGTTACTGTTTGCTTGCATTATGAAGAAATCCCAGAGTTAAGAGAAGATATTAGGAGCTACATTATAAAGGGTGGTGAGCGCCAGGTTAAGGCATGACTTTTATTTCATAGGTTGTGGCGTGCCTTTGCAGAATTTGAAAGAGATTTGTATAGGTTAAATCTCACTATGCAAACTGTGTGCAAAGGTCTAGTGAGAAAAGTGATCGGAGAGAGCAGAAGAGTTAGGACTATAGAACAGTGTACTAGCTCTGTGGAGAGAAAATAAGGGTTTAACTGAAACATCAGGAGTAGAAAGAAAAGTGAGAAGAGTCATGCTATTTCAGCGGTAAAAAATATAGGACTGTCAAAATAGTTATCTGTGACATTCAAGTGACTGTGAATTTTAGGATAATATCCAAGTTTCAGCTTATCTGTGTGGCAGTAATGTCTTTATGTTACAAAAGGACTATAGGTGGAGGGTAGAGTTCACTCTTATAAGGTGTGTTACAAGAAGGCGCCCAGGGGAAAGTACAGAGAAAAGAAGCTTCATGGTCATCTAGATTTTAGAGGTTCTCAAATAAATTGCCAAGAAGCAATCTAAGGAACAAGTGGAAATAGACAGGTAATGATTTCATGGAAGAGAAGAGGTAGAGTATTTCAAGGCAGCAATACTCAACAGGGCAAATAGTTGTAATTTTGTTAAAAGCTGGAATTAAATTTAAAATAGGAAAATATTATAGGGTATTGGTAACTTAGGAGAGACTGCACTGAAGTTGTAGAAACAGAAAACCGAATGCAGCAGACAAAATCTAACATTGGTAGAATGTTATTGCTTGTAAAAATAGAATAAAACAGAAAATTGTTCAGATTGGTTTTAGAAAAGGAATGAAAGTGTAACCTCATACAAATTAATCAAGTCATAATACGAGGACTGTCCAGAAAAAAAACAGCTATGTAATATGATAAATAGAGGCCTTTATGGCTGGAATTTTTCTGGACAGTCCTAGTATATATGCGGATTTGGTGTCAATAGATAAAAGTGATATGTTGATAATAGCTTTATATTACCTCTTCTATGAATATATTACCTTATTGCAGTGAACAGATAATACTCGTTTTGTCTGCTCAGAATCTGAACTTCCTCCTTGTGCATGGAGAATTTTTAAATTAAATTTATTGGAGCAACATTGGTTAATAAAATTATGTAGGTTTCGGGTGTACAATTTTATAATACACCATCTTTATGTTCAATTGTGTGCTCACCACTTAGAGTCATTCTCCTTCCATCACCATATATTTGACTCCTCCTCCCTCCATCCTAGCCGAAGGCAGAGTCTCCTTAAGACTAGAGTACAGGCACTGGACCAAAGCTCAGTGCACGGCCTGAGGCAGCCGTGAACTTCCAGGCAGGAACTAGAGACACAATAGGAAGTCATATCAGAACCCCGGATTTGTGATTAGTGACCGTGTGAAAACAAGGTATCACTGGGGTTGATGCTTGTTATAGCATTCATTGTTCAATGACAGCTATGTTGGCCATAAAGCGAACAAACAAACAAAACAAAAACAACAGTATTTTTGCTTGTGGATGCTGTGATAATTCTGTATTATAATTTCCAGTGTTGTTTTAAGGTGTCTTAAAGCCTGTTTCTCCTCAACTGTCATTTCTCTGAAATCCCCCTTTTATTTCTGCTAGATTACCTAATTTTGGCTTATTTGATTTGAATAGGAAAAGCTTACCTAAACCGTTGTTTTCTTTGAAAAATTAGTAACAGTTACACATTTATAGAAAAACTGAGCTTCTGCTCAATTCTATAGCATTTCCATATGCTCCTTCTCACCATCATCCTCACACCCAGTCGCGTTATTAACACGTTGCACTAGTGTGGTATATTCGTTACAACTGAGGACTCAATATTGATTCATTATTATTAACTCAAGTTCATAATGTACATCAGAGTTCACTCTTGTAGTGGTACATTTCATAAGTTTTGACAGAAATATGATGACATGTGTCCACTTTATGGTGTCATACTGAGTAGTTGCACTGATCTAAAAAATCCTCTGTGCTCCACCTACTCTTCTCCCTCTACCCTCCTGAATCCCTGTCATCCACTGAGCTTTGTACTGTCTCCATATTTTATATTTTCCGGAATGTCATCGAATTGGAATTATACAATATATAGCCTTTTCAGATCGACTTATTTCATTTAGCATTAACATTTCTCCATTTCTTTTAGTGGCTTGATAGTTCATTTCTTTATATTAGTGAACAATATTCTGGTGTCTGGAATATTATTCGTTTACTACTAAGAAACACCTTGGTTGCTTCTAAGCTTTGGTAATTATAAATAAAGCTGCTATAAACATTCAATGCAGGTTTTTCTGTGAACATCAATTTTCAACTCTTTTAAGTAAATACCAAGGAGTGTGATTGAGATGACTATTCCTTTTTAAATGATGTAATAAATTAATATATTTTTATGAATAAAAGTTATCAAGGGAGGAAAATACGGTTGATTCTCATTACCCATCACAGTTATATTCTACAAAGTCTCAGAGAACAGAGAATTAGCTACTACTGAACCACTGCTTCTAGAGGAAATGAAGGGTTAGGTCCTCTGGTCACAACAATTTTGTCAGCTAATTAGTATATAACCTTTCATTACGTGTGTTTCTGTGTTTAAATACCTTATTTAACTAAGTAAAATACACACACACACACACACACACACACACACACACGTATATGTAGTTAAATTCATTAACGTTGAACTTATATTCAACAGCACTGTATCTTATGCCTAAATGAAGCCTATCTAACACACCTATTTTCTCCTTGAGGCAAATTGGCGTCTACTGGTGCTTAAGTACTACATAGTACCAATGAAATTACAAAAAGCCAAAACAAAATAGAAATGCTAAAAAGGTGGCATTAAATAGACCAGAAAAACGACCTTGGTTTATAGTATGAGAACTGAAACAAAAAGGAAGTGCATCACCTGTTCAACCTCTGTGGGGTATGTAAGTGTTGGGTAATTCGGGTTGGTCGCTGAGCATGTCTGTAATTGATCATGAAAGTACCCCAAGTATCGGTTTTGAGGTTGTAAACTAATTTTTATTAAGTTAGCAAATTCACAAATGCAGAGGATCAACTCTATGATCTGCTGGGAAAGTTCCAGAATTTCATAACTCATCATACATTTTCAACATGGATTTTTCTCTGCTAAAATTTTTCTATCCATTTTGGTATCTGCAAGGTGAATGCTGCAGTATTTTTTATTAATTTGAACAAGATGAGAGAATTGAGTAGGAGAATTCATTTTGTCTTGAAGATTTATAGCCAACAGTTTTTCAATTATCTATTACCCATAGATTTGTAATGGTGCAACCCATGAATATAATTTCACTTACTTTATGAAAAACTCCATCATAATATGCCATATAGATTTGGTTCACAATTTATCAAATAATTACTTCAATATGTTTTCCAAAACAATCATATTTTTATATTTTTTCAATAACCCTCACATTTCCCATGAGTATATCAAATATTGAAGTATTTGGTCAAGTCAGAATAATGTAAGCTATGTATAGTAATCTTAAATGTCATTATAAATTATATAAATGAATTTATATTCCTAAATTTAATTATATAATTGAATGTAAGTAACACATTAAATGAGGGAATTATTAATTTTATATAACTTCCTAAAAGTTAAATGGTTAAATAATTGAAAACCAAGCTTTTTACTTATTTCTTCTACTTTCCTACACATTGTATGCCTTCTCCACTCCAAGGCCTTCCAAATTGTATTGAATTGGGTTCCTTTAACTAGTGACCATAGAGTTTATTGCTGTCAAAGCTATTTTTAGTCGTCTAGTAGAAAATTGGAGGATCAGGTATACAGAAGTGGTTCTTCATTGGGACAATGTCTGCAGAATAAATTTGAATCATGCATTTTTAACTTCACATATGTATTTGTATTTTGAATTTTTAAACTAAAGAATCTCAGATTCACAAAAGGTGATTGTAGGTTGAATGAATTTGGATATCGAAAATTTCTAAGAAATTATACTGCATTAGCCATTATTTAATTATGGTACTCAAATATACAACATTTGTAAAATTAAATATTTTTAAAAATAATGTTAATATTTAACCTATTTGACTTAAAATAGTTACAATCTCTTTGGTCACATTAGCACTTAAAATGTGATTGCTTCTTTTGTAATTTGCTTCAGATCTTGTGTTTCCAGAGAGATTAATCCTGTAAAGAATAGATATAATCTAAACCTTTGACAGTTCTGCTGAACTTGTTGTTTCTCCCTCTAGAGTTTTATAATAATACACTCAATTAGCTTCTTTGTCCCAGATTTTATGGAATAATTGCTAGAACTTTATTTGGTGCTTATGAGTCAGAAGTATTTATTCTGTTAGAGACTGTTTTCTGGACACTTTAATGCTTTCTATGCAAATAAAAAGACAATAAATTTAAATTGGAGCACAACTAATAGTTCCAAACTTTTAATGACTGATTCACATTTAAATCAAGACTATAAAATGAACAAAATTTGTATAATAATGTTCCTATTTATAACCCCTTAACACAATTTTACTGATAATTTCATGTGTTATCTATGACCAACATATGTTACTAATATATTTATGGTTTTTTAGATTGATTTTATTATTTTCTGAGACAGTTTCATTAATAAATATTATCTATATTTGTTTGTAATATTGAGTATTTTATGAATTAAATTTCATTTTAAATACCACAATAGATACATACATACACCTGAGGGCTGTCTGGAAAGTATCCAGATATGTAGTATGAGAAATTGAGGCATTTATGGCTGGCTATTTTCAGGACAGCCCTTGTATATTAACATCAAATTAAGATTTGCATTTACCATTTACCATTCTTGAAAAAAACATCAGCCAGTTGATGTTTAGTAATACTCTATAAATAAAGATTACTTTTCAAAGCTTCAGTAAACATTCTACTCTTTCAGTAAGCAGGATGCCAATTTTATAAGCCATAAAGTTTAATAGAAGGTTTATTTATTAATAAATGAAAAGGTTTAGGGACCAAATCGTGCCTAAAAGAGAATAAAAAGCGTGGCCCTGTATAAAGAAACATTTATCATTTATAAAAAAATTCACATTAAAACTTTTTTTTTCAGAAGTAGACAAAGGAGCTACAAGAATATGAAAACATCTCTTTCCTAGGTGTAAAGGAAGGATTTTTTTTAAATTTTTATAATTAGCATCCTCTTTTAATTAGTATTACTGTTGCTGTTAGAAAAAAAAAGAAGACCTAGAGAGAGTTCAGAAAGAGATGAACTATCCCCGTGTAATTACCACAAGTCCCAGCAGGTTCTCCTCTCATCTGATTAACACCACAGCAGGATTATCACTCTAGCACACAGCTAACTGCCATAATCACATGGATAATAACGGGCGAGAAAACAAAAAAAGAATCTCCCTGGCATATAAAATTAAGGCTCTTTTTTATACATTTATGAGTAAACTTACAATTTCAAATATTTCTAGGAAGGGTTACCTCAAACAAATTTAAAAATTGGAAAAGGAGCTAAAGGTGACTGTTTCAATAAAATGAAACAGACTGTGAAATCTTTCTTTCCTCTCATCAAGAAGTACTATTTTACCTACTAGTGGACTAGTCTGTTGTGAGTATTGCACCTCTAATCAAGACATAGATTTAAATAATTTTTTCAATAATTGATAATCATGGATATTGCAAACTACCTTGTAGAAGTTTTGAGTTTTCTACTGATGCACCTTTGTAAGATTTCACAAATATTTAAATGTATATTAATGAAAACACAAACGGGATTTACAGTAGTCATAATCACATTGTGATTAATGTTATGTTCCAGATTAATATTATTTGAAAATCCATCTAAGAAGGGTGTTTTTTAAATTTATTCTTTCTGTTTTTGTAACATCCATCTTTTCTTGAAGATTTTATGGTCAATTGACTATCTAGCATTGTTCTTTAAATTCAAAATGGCAATTTTAATGAAGTGTTCTGGGAGTGTTAATCAATATATTAATGACAAGTGTGAAATAATCATTTGCTAACTAAAGTTGATATTCAACAAAACATAATGAACATTGCCTAGTCAACTATACTGTCATGCTATGCATTGTTGTAAATTTCTAAACTTTGATTTTTCAAACTCGATGCTTATAGAAGTAAAGCTATGTATTATGTTATGGCTAATATATTTTTATTATATCCTCCAAACAAAAACAGAAAGAAAAATAGCATAAACAGCAATACAAATGGTTTGTTGATATTTCAGGGGGTCTGTAGTGCCATAAACTCTGAACAAGATATGACCTATATTAGATGGAATATTATTATTAAGTGATATATTAGTTTTCTAGAGCTACTGTAACAAGGTGCCACAAACTGTGTGAAACAAAACAACAGACTGTATCCTCTCACAGTTCTGGGGGCTGGAAGTCCAATATCAAGTTCTTGACAAGACATGTTCTCTCTGAGGGTTCTAGGAAAGAACAAGTGATTTGCTCTTATCTCTGGTCTGGGGCAATCTTCAGCATTTGTTGACTTGCAGCTACAAAACTCAAATCTCAGTCTCCATCATCACATGGCAATTTTCCTGGGTGTCTATCTTTGTGTCTCTTCTCTTATTATAAGTACACCAGCGATATTTGATTAAGGGCCCAGCTTAATTCAGAATGACCTCATCTTAATGTTACTAATTATATCTGCAATGAGCCTAGTTCCAAACAAGATCATATTCTGAGGTATTCGGTGTTAAGAGTTCACCACATCATTTGGGAAACTCAATTAAAGCCATAACAATGAGCTTACTAAGAAAATGTTGTAAAGTGTATTGTAGTTTAACCATCATAGCCATCTCCAAAAGATTAACAACTGAATGAGTAGAATTTCTAAATTAATGTATTAGTAAGAGGACTGTGCTCTTAGAAAATATTAGTAATAGTAGGGAATCGCATGCTGGCTAACATAGAACGTGAATTACTCTTCGGAATACTTTCTTCTTTAACACACTTTAGAGTAGTCTCTCCAGGTCCTCAACCTTTCCAATCCTGTGTAGCCTTTTCTGAATATATTACTCCCCTTGCAAAGCACCATAGGTAAATTTTTGAATTGCTTGTCAACATACAAGTCTCATGGTAGGCCTTGTACATTTTGTGTTTATAAATGAATTGAGGGGCAATCTTTCTTAAAGGAGCAACCAGATCTTATGTGGACTGACGTAATGAATGAAAAGTAATATTATTCAGAGTCACTACCAGGGAATATAATATATAAATTACAATAATAAAGAGGAAAATTTTCATGAAAAAGAAAAATAAGTAGTAAGGACAGATTTCTTTTTTAGATCCTAAGGTATTGGTCTAGAGAAAAATGATAAAATACTTTTTTAAAAGATGTGCAAATTAATGAGGCTGAGTCAAAAGAAATAAAAATAGAAAAACATAGGAAGAAGAATCATTAAGAGAATAAAAAAAGCCACAGTATAATATGAGAATAAAATTGAGAACAGATGTACAAGAACTTTTTTGAAAAGAAACAATGATTTTAGTTTTAAAGATGTTAAATTTTACCTAATTGCTTTCTAAGAAAGACTATATGCCATACTCTTTCCCAGTTATGTGACTAAGCTTTGTGATTATACAGTACACATCAACTGCAATCAGCCATAGAAACTTTAATGAGAACTCTAGTTCAGAAACAAGTAGTTTTTCAGAGAATGATACAAATTCGAATAGAGGAAGTGCAAACTACACAAAGCAATCATCTTAGAAATGAAGATTTTGTAAAACATCAACAGGTGCAAATCATGCATGATGATATAGAATCACATTGACATAATAAATTGTCTTCTAAAGAGCAAAAATAATAGTTTCTGTAATGATAAATTTTGTTTTGAAACAGATTTTCACTAAATCGTGTTCTTAATTGTGTACAGACCAGGAGAGCCTTTTAAATGTAACAAGCCCTCAGCTTTGCCCAAAGATATTCTGATGTAAGAGGCCAGAGTTTGTCAATTTTAGAGTTTGATATTAATTTTATAATTTGTTATTTACATGTATTATTTCACAAAACCGTTATCTTTTTTTCATTTTTATATGAATTATTGTATCAGGCAGAATCGTTCTGCTGCCACAATAAGAACCATCAAAATTTCAGCAATATAGGAAAACAAAGTTTATTTTTCACTTGTTCGAAGTTCAAAGGGAGTCCAAGTGATTCTTCCTTCAGCTCTTCTTCAGAATACATATATCAAGTCTGCCTTTATTTCTGGAAATCTTTCTGGATGACAATTTTAAATATGAGTTATGGTCAATTATTTGATTTTCTTCTTCAGGGAAACCAATAATACAAAGTTTAACCTCCTTTGCCTGTCTTTCCTCTGCACCATGTCTGCTTGTGTCACTTATACTTTCATTTTTAAATCCCAGATTTCCTATTTCGACTATTTTTCTGCTCTGATTCCAAGTTACTCACTAAAGGCTCATTCGAATCTATTCTGTCTTGGGTCCTATGTAATTTATCATTATTTCTGATATGATACTGTCTTTTACATATATTTCTTTCCTGTTTCAATTAACATTCCTTTCGTTTTTAAATGGGGTTATATTATTATGTTTTATATATTATAGTATGAGAAAAGATGATAAAATCTTTTCTCAGATTTTATGTTTCTTATTCATGCTATTTCTAATATATTTATTTAGGATATTTAGTTTAGTTTGCAGTGTTGTGGGAGTTTTCAGCAAGCAGAAAATCTGAATTTTGCAATATTTGATTTTCTCTAGCAGTTTTGTATTGATTTTTTTCCTACCCTTTTCTATGTTATTTAGAGGGCAGGTCCTAGTTTGTGAGTCCTCTCATCTGTCTGTTCTTCCCGCTGATGTGTATTTTATTATATGATTGTGAGGAGAGCGAGGAAAAATTGTCATTGTCTTTTCTCTTGCATCTCTGCACGATACTTAGTTTCCCCTCTGTATCTTTCATTCCCTTCATCCATCATCTCTAAGGTGCATCATCTCTTCTCTGATTCTTCTCCAGAAGCACAGCTTTTCCAGCTGCCACTGTGATTCCACCCATTTTTAGGCTCTTCATTCATAGCTAGCTCTGTGAACTACTAAATCCCTGTGTGTGTTCAGCATGTTTGCATTTATTATTTCATCTTTTTTCCCTGAGAATGACTCCATGTGTTTCCTCTGACTCCTTTGCTCACATCTGTTCTTAGTCATAGAGTCTTCCCAGCAATGCCTTCAGGCTTTCTGTACCCACTGGCTGAGAACATGGTGGTCAGTGTTTACTGTTGAGATGGTTTTTGTTGGTTTGTTTGGTATTCCTTCTATTTATAGAATACCTAAAGTTTTTGTGTTGCACGTGCCCTTGGTAGTGTGGTCAAGGAAGAGGCTGCTTAGAACAGCCCATCAGCGTAATCCTAGCAACATCAGCTGAGGACTAGCTTCCAGGCTGAGTAGGAAACCAAGTAAGCAAGTGAGGACCTGTACTTCTTAGACAGCAGAGTTTTTTTTTCTTTTAAACTTGGATGATTTATTCATCTACATGTATACATATTTATTTATGTACCAGCATCTTGCAACCACAAAGATCCAGTTTTGGGCTGAAGGCAAGGCAGAGAGAAGTAAAAATAACAAGTCTTTAACGTTAATGCCATCTCAAAATGACTGTAAATTTCTCCCTAAAATACTAATGTATATCAATAAATTTCTGTACTGATTAAACCACTTTGAGCAAAGTTTTGTGTTTACTTGTAAAAATCATCCTGATTTTAAAACAAAAAGAATTGTGTATCTCTATCCTAAATACAATTTATGGGTATAAAACCAACACATAGCTAATGCAAAACAATTATTTAAAAGGATAAATTGATAAATTTCAAATATTTGGGATTTCAGTATAACAATCAAAACTCAATATTTTATCCCAAAATATAATTTTAAGTATAGCCTTTTATATAATAGTTACTAGCTTTAGATACATGTGCATAATCACACATAAACATGGTTATTAAAACATACAAAAGATAACACAGAAGAAAGTAAAAAATTACTCAAAAGAAAATGAACATCACGAGATATAATGTGATGTATAAGCTTTGGAGATATAGTCTCTTAAAGAAAGATATATATTAATGAAGATTTGGATAAATATTTTCTATGTTGCTATACCACATATAAACTTCCAAATCACCTATTAATAAACAAATTGTTCATTAATTTGTAAAAATAAGAGGATGTTCCAGAAAGTATCCAGCTATGTAATATAAAAAATAGAGGCATTTATGGCTGGATTTTTTCCAGACAGCCCTTGATGTCCAACTGGAGTGGGTCAAGGCTTATGAATAACTAGAGGCCTGAAATTGAGGGCTATTAATTCTGATATTCATTGTACTAAGACTGGATCTAGTATCAGCCTAGAATTGGCTGCTACTGTTTACTTACTGCGTGAGTTGGATATCAGAGTGAGAAATTACTCTAAGAAACAGATGTAAGTAGGGACCAAGCATAAATAACCTGATGTAAAAGAGCCAGAAGAATAAAGAGGACACAGTGAACTGTAGCCAAAACTAGTAAGTGCAAGAATAAAATCAAATGCATTTTGAAAGTTTTCATCTTAGAGTAAAATGTGACATATATGATATTGGGATACATCTTAAATTTTTAGAATATGTTGATTTTATATCCTAGGGAAAATACTTCAATGGAAGATAGGTTTTATAATAGCTTGTTTTTGGTGTTTTTTTTATATTGATACACTAATATTAGATAAATTATATTAGTTTTAAATTAAGATCCAATTATTTCAAATCATATTTACTGTATAAATTCTCTCAATAAATTCAGAAAAAAAAGATAACTATATATACTTTACCGATGTATTATTTCACCTTCTTTAGTTTCATTTTTAAATATTTTAAATAATTAAATAATTTTACTAGTTTGTATTTTAGAAGCCTATTTTCAAATAATGAATAAGCAGAAAATCTATTTGGAGAATGTTAAAATTTATCATATCATATTTTTATCTCAATTTTTAAGTAAATATTTATAAAACTCTAAATTAACTAGATATTATTTACATGACAAACTTTTACATTTGTCACAGTATTTATATAAATAAAACAAATTTTAGAAAAAATTTCTAAATTTAGTCTGTTCTCTAAAAATTATTCCAACCAACTCATTAATCTATGCTTTTATTGTAGCGACTTGATCTTACTGCATTAATGACAATCATGTTAAAACACTACTATGTTTTTGTATTTGTTTATATATATTTGTTTCATTGTCTGAATTTGTTTAAATAGAAGCAATGAGAGTCAAATTAATTTAGATCCCAGCTATGTACGAAAGAGTTTTCAGAGCTAGAAGCAATTAAAAAGAACTGCTCTCTTTTTCTGTACTGTTACTCCATACTTTGACAAGCCTTTGAAATGGAAGAATAAAACTACTCACACATAATTAGCCAGTACAAACTGATGAAAGAATTAAATAAAATGTGTTCTGCTTAACAACATGATCATCTATCTATAATCCACTCCATACCACTGATTTGTAAATGTAATAAGTTAGTCAAATCATCCAGTCCCCCCACATCATTCTTAAGGGGCAAAAGATGATGGTATCAAACTCATATAAATCGTATAAAATATGGTTTCTTGAGTTTGATTAATTCAATCACAAAAGAGAATGAGAAGAAGGAAAGTGTTTATAAGGCCCAAATGGAATTCACTAAAAATACTAGTTAAAACACTTAAAACAAATTTTATATATAGTGACTTTCTATAGCACAGTTTGAGTGTTTAAACAAAGTTCAATAATTCAATGAACAAAGTTTAATAATTTATTCTTAGTTGAGGGTGAATATGAAGGACGTAATTTTTAATAATGGGGTGGTTATGGCTACTGGTCCGTAAGGGATAACGTTTACTATACTCTGAAGACTCCCAATCCAACTGAGAGGAAGTCCTTTAATTGGAGAACCAGCCAAAGCTATAAAATCTGGTGTACATAGTTTGTTTGATGTTACTTTATGTAAATAACCATGCTGATATAATGTACAATATATAGCCCCCATTCTCTCTCTTTGTATTTATATATGTTATATATCTTTATGCATTGATTTATATATAAAAATATATAAAAATATATAAATATATAAAATTTATGTAACATTTCTATGCATTGATTTTATAAATATGTGTGTAAGTGTATATATATCTATTGATCTATCATCTATCTAATTATCTTGTCATAAGAAATGATATACATGAAACCACCCCAAAACTAGCTGCTTAAAGTGAAAGTGATTTATTATCACAGATCTATAGACTGAATGACTGTTGAGACAACTCGGCTGGGCTTAGCTGGATGGTCTACTGAGCTTGACTGCAATTGTTCACCCTACTGGGATTGGATGTGATTTTGTTTCATGTGTCTCTCACCCACATTCTGGGTTTAGTGAACTGGCCCTTACATGGTTTGTTCATAGAAACAGCAGCAGCATAAGAGGGGAATTGGCGACTGGTGAGGCAAGGGGTCAGCATGGCCTGTCATCATGTCTACCTTATTCTAATGACCAAATGAGGTTACACAGTTAAACCCAAAGTCAAGAAGAAGGGAAAGTCACTTCATCACTTACTATAAATTACTGCAGGTCAAAAGGCGTAGGTAATAGTTTAAAGTGGGTAGAGAATTGAGACATGCAATGCAGTTTGATTGACTTCAAATGACTGGTTTCTAGTGCTCTAATAAATAGACATAAAAATTTAAGTTGCTTTTATCCTCTTTCCCTTCTCAGTCTTCTTAAAGTTTACTATGGCAGCCTGTGTTAAGTCAGTTGTAATTTTTTCAAAATTCATAGTCAAGTCTATACCTAAACTGACATTAAAAATTAATTTTTTTTACGAAAAACAACCGATAAAGTAAAATGTACCAACTTATGAGTAAGTTACTCTGACATCTTAATGTTCACAATAATAATTATTAATAGTGAACACTATGTATGTCAAGAAATTGACATATACAATTGCATTGTCATATTTAATTAATCAAATATGGATATTATTACAACATTATCCAACTATTCATTTGGAAGATAAGGTGAAAATAAAAGGTTGAACAAAGTTGACAAGGTTACATGGTTAAAAATCATTCTCATTTGAAACCCAGAGCTGTTTGATGTCCAAGCCCATGTTTTAACATATAAGAGTTAACTGCTTTAATAAACAAAGGAACAGGCATCATTAGATGCATGCCTTCCATGAGATTTAATGTGTAAAACATGAGTTTGGAGTCAGCTGGTCTGTATTTAAACTCCTGCTCTAATGATTAATGACGGGGTATCTTTGCAAAATTTCTTAAGACATCTGGATCTCCTCATGTGCTAATGAGAATAATAGTAGTATCTATATCTTAGGACTTTTTTAGTATATGTACTGCCAAAGTGAGCACTCCTAGGGTTACTTTTTAGGGTCACATAAGATGCGTGTAAAATATTTAGCACCATTCATGACAAATGGTGAGATAAATTAAGCTAATTACTATTATTATTATTAGGTTTCAGGAAGCACATTTCAAAGCTAAGCAACTCAATAATAATAAAAGCTAAAATTTAATGAAATTTATTGTTATGGGATGGTTAATTTCCCCTTTCTTTTCTATTTAATTCTCCCCCCATGAAAATATGCAACTCCTACTTCAAAACACTTCTATTTATACCTTTAGTCATGTTTTCCAGATGACTCTCCTCTTACAGAGTGCAAGGTAAGACTATCTGAGTTCTTCCATAGGCTTTATAATGTAGATTCTAGCAGAAGAAAGCATGTATATTTGACAATAAAATTGGGAGGAAAAAGTGATCTCACAGCCAGGGACCTGACAGGAGTGGGTGTGGTGGTGGAATGATAGGGAGTGAAATGACAAGCTAGCCTACAGAGACCAAAGAAAGAGAGGAAGACAGCAAGAGTGATGCTGACAATTGGTATCAGAATCTGTCCCTCTTTAAAACCAGGTGTACCTCTGTCCTTTTCATATTAAAAAGAAAAGAGGTCATATATTTATCTTTACCAAAGATAGAGCTGAGTTTTAATTTCTGAAATATAAGTAGGTCTAACTGAAATATAGATAATTTTTTAAATCTAGAGCCCTAGATATTCAAAGTATTAAAAATGTGGGAGAAAATGAGGACCCAGCAAAGGAGACTAAGAAACATTAACAATGAAGTTAGGAGAGAAAAGCAAAAATGTGATCATCCTAGAAGCCAAGTCAACAAAGAGAAGGGAGCAATAAACCATGTTAAGTACAATTGATAGAGCAGCTAAGAGGAAGAATAAGAACTAATTATTAGGTTTAACAACACGGCAAATGGTGTTGGATTAGATTTAGCAGCATAAAACAACACGCTTTTTAAAAAATTTAAATCTTACAGTTCCTTTGGATCAGGAGTCTATGCATGACTTTCTCAGGTTCTCTGGTATAGGACCTTACCTGATAAGTATAATCAAGGTGTCAGCTAGGTCTCATCTCAACTGTGAAAGAATTCTCTTACAACTTCATGTAGTTGTTGGCAAAAGTCAATTCTTCATGGACTGTTAGATTGAAAGGCTCAGTTTCTTACTGTTGACTAGAGGCTGCTCTCAGTTATTAATACTTTTAGCTGAAACTTGTCCCCCAGTTCTATGACATGCAAGCCTCTTCATCATGGCTACTTGCTTTATCAAAGCTGTAAGAGAAAGTCTCTCAGCAAGAGGCTTAGGTGAGATCGTTATATATTTACTTGAACACTACAACCCTTCACCTTTGCCACATTTTAATGGTGGAAATCCACTCACGGTTCCCACCCACACTGAAGAGGAAGGGCATAAATATTAGAAGGCAAGGATCATGAGGGTCCACCACAATGACAGCAGTTTCAGCAGTAGGTGAGAAGGCCTGATCTGAATAAATTTAAAAGATTGGAGAGTAGCTGGAAACATGGCCATTGCCAATAATTTAAAGGAGTTTTGCTGCACATGCAAGTAAAAAATAGTGTTTTATTTGATAAAACAAATGAAATAGAATAACATCACTGCTTTTTATTGATGACTGCATGGTAGTAGAAATACGGCAAAAGAGAGGGGAGATTTGGTTATATAGAAGGACACTTGCTGAAGAGACACACTCGAAGAGGTGAAAGAAGTGCAAAAAGGAAGCAAGGATATTCCAAGTGTGGCGTCATGCAGAATATGTTCATGTAGATGTTAGGTGAGAGTATTTTGTAGAGAGAGCCTACAGAAGGCTCCTTCTGATGTTTTCTGATGACTCTACTATCCTCAGAATACGCACAGTGAAGTCATCAGCTCACTGAAGTCATCATTGGGCTGAAAATGAAGCATGTGTTATGGGTGGTTTGAGAAGAGAGGAGTTGGTTTGAGATGGGAAGACAAGCAAGTGAATTTATTAGAGTCCGTTAGCTTACTCTGGCTGTCATGACAAAGTCCCACAGGACGGGTGGCTGAAAGAGCAGAAATGTATTGTCTCACAGTTCTGGACACTGGAAGTTCAAAATCAGGGTGTTGGCAAAGATTTCTTCTGAGACTGTGAGGGAAGAATCTCTTTCATGCCTTTCGATTTGGCTTTGTAGATGGCTGTCTGCTCCCTGGTGTCTATATGGCATCTTCCTTCTGTGTATATCTCTATGTCCAAATTTCCCCTCTTTGTAAGAGCACCAATTATATTGGATTAGGGTCCACTCTAATGCTTTCCTTTTACTTAATTACCTCTGTAAAAACCC
Organism: Lyroderma lyra; assembly: GCA_004026885.1. Lineage (NCBI taxonomy): Eukaryota > Metazoa > Chordata > Mammalia > Chiroptera > Megadermatidae > Lyroderma > Lyroderma lyra. The sequence goes on along the minus strand of PVJL010000324.1, from coordinate 112,225 downwards.
AACTCCAAATAAGGACACATTCTGAGGAACTAGGCTTCATGACATCAACATTATAAGTGTTAGGGATCAAATTCAACCCATAGCAGAAACCTATGGCTTTATTTGTGGGAATCATTAATAATCCATTTGGTTTGTATGGTCACTAATTTAAAGTTTGACCAGTTCATGAATTAATGTGCCTATACTTTTTACTAGCCATATTTAGCTGTATGAATAGAGATGATAGGAAGCAGAGGCAGTTGAAATTAGCTAAAGCTACAATTTCGCCAAGTGATTTTGAATATTAAGAAAGGACAAAAGTCTACCAAGCCCCTTCTTGTAGTCCTCATCCTTCAGAACTTAATGCTTGCAATTTTGGCCACATATGTATTTGGATCAATAACATTTTGGTGAAAGTCACATAGTTCTCATAGCAGCAAGGATGAGGGACATGAAGTACTGTGTTTTCTTTCTGCCATGATGGGCAAGGTTCAGATTTAGCCTGGTCCTGGTTTGATGTAGGAGAACCTAAGCCAACTCCTAGTGTACATATATTAAGGATAATATTTAAACTTTTCTTTACAAAGTAACTAATATCTGAGAGCCATTTATTATCACAGGACAATTTAGCCCAAAGTGAGTAATATATTAGGATATGTGCAAGGGAATTATTATAATTTGAGTTTCATCTATATTTTTTAATTACATTTTACCTATTATGTTTACTAATATATTCAAGCACTTAAAATAGTGCCTAGCACATGGTAGTTACTCACTGAATATCATTTGAGTTTATTAATGGCCATGAAATTAAAGTTGAAGAATAATGAATATAGGATGTGAAGTAAAAGGAGGACAATGAAAAGTCAGTCAGATCAACAGAATAGAGTTTTTAATAGATTTGAAGTTTTGTTTGGATCAGGATGACAGAGTGAAGTTGAGAAAAGATGTGGTGTTCAAAAAATAAGATCCACAAAACTGAGATCATGGAGGTGTTGAATTTATTGGGAACCACAAGATCTAGACTATGAACAAAACCATGAAAGTTTATGGCTAAGATAAAGTCAATAATTTCAGAGAAATAGTGTTCAAGAAACTGAAGTGCCAGGTGTTTAAGGAACCATCTGTGCTTTTAGTGGAATTATAGACAATTAAGGCAGGACAGAGTAGTATTGGAATCAATGCTAAAATCATTGTATTATACGGGGGGCAAGGAGAAATGAATCAGGAGATTGTAGATGTCAGCAACAACAGCGGTTAGTGGGACAAATAATTTGATAATATCTATGGAAATAAAAGCCAAGAGTCTTTAGGGAGAGGAAGAATGATCTCAGACCAAGAATAAACTTCAAGGAAAATCTCCAGTGTCACTTGTTTGAGAGCTGTGGGGGGGAAGAAAAAAAAAATATATATATATATATTACGTTGAGAAGCCAGCTATGGAAACTACGTTCTCAGGGGCCATCCATGTTTCCATCAGAAAAATAATTTGGAGAGAATGGTCAGAGAAAAGGTTTATATCAAAATGCATAATAATTCCACAGGCAGAGAATAAGGCTGTTAAGAACTCAGATGGTAGGACAAGTGGGAAAAAAAGGGGGTTACAAAGCTTTTAAGGATATTGGAGTTTTGGAATACTTTTGGAACGACTGCATCTGGGGATTCTGTGGTTACAGGAGGGACATAATGGGGTCGATATTAGTGGCTCTATGACCGACTATGTTTGAGAGGGTCTGGGTTTGGAGTAGTTATCTAGGGGCCCCTCCTAACTCATAAGGATGGGAATAATAGAGTTAAACTGGCCTGGCCTTGTTCCTAGTGATTTCTTTCACTCCAGAACTCTTCTAATAAGAGAGCATTATTATACCTAGTTGTTCTTCTCACTGATGATGAGAACAGCCTAGGTTGAGCTTAGAATATAAAAATGATGAATATATTTTATTCCCATGTATGATGCTTTTCCCACTCTTATTTTTCTCTTGTGTCAGAAAAATAAATTTGATAGAAAACAAGTTGAGGTGTTTTTTTTCTTTGGGTTTTGTTTGTTTTTTCATGTTGTAAGAAAGGAACTATCTTAAAGCTAACCTCAGAGGTATGTGAAAGTGAATGAAGTTGGTGGCAATGTGACATGTTCCCTCATTACTTATCACCACGGGGATTAGGCAAGTCAGCTGATGCCATTTTATGTCTCTTCCAACTATTTGGCTTCACAAGCTGTCATAATTGTTATGTCTTCTACCACCTATAATTGAACACATAGGAGCAATAAATAGCTTCCATCCCTAAGCAATAAAAGTGTTCATCCTATGGGTAAAATGTTCTCTTTTTTTATGAGGATGGTTGGGCATGGACAAAAATTGATATAAAAATAAGGTATATGACCATTGGATATCAAGAAATTGCCACACAGAACTCATTTGCATTGTAGCAAGTTTAATGACTAACATTGAGAGAGCCAGAGAAATATAAATATTTGTCATATTTCAAATATGGGGTGTGTGCATATGTGTGTGTGTGTGTGTGTGTGTGTGTGTATTTATATAATCTTGGTTAATGAATCTTCACACAGGTGAATTTGTGTGAAAATAGAAAGACTATGCAACAACAAATGCCTTTGTCTTAAATGCCAAGAAGCCTTAAAATGATTTTGCTAGCTTTTTATAGAGTCCTTGAGTCAGATATCTAGCCATCTATGTTGAGCATAGAAACCTGAGGGAAGTACTTTAGCTGTTTTATCATGCCATCTGTACTTCAAGAACTAAGACTTTTCTATTAAGTATTTAATCTGTGATAGTCTTACTTGGTATGATATAAACTTATATGTCTTTTGCATTATGCAAACATAGACCCATGAAAGTGCACTTGAGTGTGACTACATGCACACACACATAACTACATCATTTTCTTATAACTAAAAAGTATTTAAACAGTCACTGGACTTGTTTATTAGTCAACTGCTTTTAGTAGCAACACACAAAAAAAGAAACAATGCACATGGGCCACTTAAACCCTTGTGTCTGCATTTCTTAGCTGTAAGTAACCAGTTGTCACTTTATCCAGAGTAAATATAGACTATAGTATGTAGCCATTTCTTACTTTAGAGCAATTTTTAAAATTTGGCTTTAATTATTTTTTTACTTAATAGACTTGTTTTTAGAATAATTTTAGATTTACACAAAATTGAGTGGATAATAAAGAGTTCCCATATACATCCTATCCCAGACCCTCTAGTCTCATCATAATTAAAATCTTATAATAATGTGATATATTTCTTGTATTTAATGAACTAATATTGGTACATGTTTTTATTAACTAAAGCCATAGTTTACATTACACTTCACTCTTTGTTTTTATGAATTTTGACAAATGCGTAATGTCATGTATCCACCATTAGAACATCACACAGAACAGTTTCACTGCCCAACATGTCCCCTGTGCTTTACCTATTAGATTTATTCCCCTGTCACCCCGTCCCAGCCCCCTGCAACCAATGATTATTTTACTCTCTCTATAAACTTGCCCTTTCCATGATGTATTCAGCTGGAATCACGCAAGATACAGTCTTTGCAGAATGGCTTCTTTCATTTAGCATTGGGCACTCTAGTGTTCTCCATGTCTTTTTATAGCTTGATAGCTCATTTCTTTCTATCACTGAATAACATTCCTTTGTATAGATATACCACAGTTTTGTTGATCCATTCAGCTACTGGACCTCTTGGTTGCTTCCAATTTTTGATAATTACAGATAAACCTGCTATAAATATTCACATGTGGTTTTGTTTGAAACTTAGAGCAAATTTAAGAAGTTAAGACAATCACACATACCTAATGTTTCCTTATCTTACCTTGCTTCTTCCATCCATAATTTTATCTTTATAATCCACTAGTAACAACAAGAAAATCCTGGATAGCCTCAAGACTATATTGTACACCCTTCTATCCACAAATTTTTATTTCTAATTCTGCTGATGCATTTACTTGTCTTTTTAAACACTGACTGCTTCCTGAAAGCCATGCTTTGCAAGATGTACTGTGCTTCCTAAATTGATGAAATTTGATTAATTCTAATATAGTTCTCATTCAACTGCAATAGTTTTAATAATATAAGTATTTTTAAGTTCTTATTATTTCTTAATATATACCCTTAGCAGAATATTCTAAAATAGTCATCCATACGGGCAAATATGCAGATTTAATGAGCTTTATTATTTCATTTTTTGTTAATAATAGAAATAGGCACAATTATGAACTCTAGCTATTAAGCTAATAGCAAATTTTGACTAGATTCTGTAATTTCTGGCTATGTCAAGAATCTTTTTTCTGAATAAAAGCTATCAAAATAAGTGAAACATATTGGTTAATGAATCTTGGGCTGACATGAGTTGTAAAAATAGCATACATTCAGTATCACACACAACAAAGTTCCAATAACTACCCTCGAGTCAGAGAACTCTAGAATAATTTCATTTGATTTAATGATTATTTTGAAGGAATTGTAATAATTATTCATCTATACTACTGCAATAACCTAATAATTGGTTTACCTCAAGTGCTTAGTTCCTCTTCAATCTGTTTTCCTTACTATAGATAGAGTGATCTTCCCAAAATAATGTATTTTATGTCACATGAACTTCCACAGAAAAATCAGAGTTATATTTTTACACAAAAACAATAGCCTCCTTAATATGACCTACAAATTTAATTATTGCTTTACACACATTATTTTTGAGTATGCCCATTATTTTCTAGGCACATTGGGCTCCAAGTTAATGCACTAAAAAACATTTTAAACCAATTTATCAGATATGGTTTTATTTAAATTTTTAGGTCAAGCAGGGCCAGTTCCTAATCTTCCTACTTGTTTTCTTTTCTCCTGCTCCTCCATCTCTTCTTTCTGTACTTTTTTACTTTTTCTTAAATTTTGCTTGATAGTCTTACATCTTTACTCTTCTACATAAATGTTAGAATCTCCTTGAATATCCCTAATTTTAATAGATTTTTTTTGGATTCATGAATTTATTTCAAGTAAATTAATATGTTCATATGACTGAATCTTCTCATGCCTAACAGAGGATATTTTCAGGTTTATTATTGTTACATTTTTACTGAGGTTTTACATAGAAAAATCTATTATACCAATACTGATTTTCTAAAGTATGCTTATAAACATCTCTAGATATTAAGTATTGTCCTCCTTCTTTTTATAGTTGAAACAATCTGGTCATATGTGAAATGCAACAATTTTCATTTTAATACTAGAAGTACAAAATTATTTGTTATCTCATTTGAGGAAACTTGTTTATATTGCACTTAAAATACTCTATAAACACCAATGATATTAATTTCCATTCTAAATGTTAGTATAAAATGCATCAATTAATTTGCCAAATAACACTGTTTTTAACTCACAAAAATTATACCCATGGAAAAAACAAATTATGAGAATGCAAGAAATAAGTTACTGAAGTTTTGTTCCAATATATTCAGAATGCCACTTTGGAGTCTATTTCAAAGAACATGATTATTTAAAGTAAAATTATGATAAAATGAGTATAATGCAAAACCATCAAAGAGTAAGCACAAAAATAGATAAATGGCATAACGTAACATATTGTGTTAAATTAAAGCATAAAACATAGCTAACAATACTATTATAAATTTCTAATTGCAATAATTTCCAGGCATTCTTACCAACATTTATGACTTCACATATTTTGAGTTAAAACTTTCAATGTATTTTTATTTAGAATTTGTAATAAAATGAATTACTCATTTTTAATTAAAATATAAATTTTAAAAATCCTACATTATTAATAAATTCCTTATGGTTAGAAATAGTTTTCTCATGATTTCCTTAATACTCATATGGTTACACTTTATTATAATACATTTAAAATAATAATTTGTTCTTTTTTTTGTAGAATATATATTTTCTGAAAAATAAGTATGGATTAGATAATTACTACATGTTAAATTATTCAGATAAAAATACATAAATTTATTGAGTTACTTAAAGTGATTAATTTGGTAGTTTTAACACATCTAATAGCTAAAAGAGTGATCCATACCCTAATTCCCCAGAGACTATTAATGTGTATGATGTGCTACATAGCAAAAAAAACCCAAAAACAACAACAAAAAACAAACAAAAAACAAAAAACTTTGCAGATGGAAATGAGATGGAAATAGGGAGCATAATTAGATGGGCCAATCTGATCATGTGAGCCCGTAACACTAACGGAAGAAAGGAGTAAAGAAATAAAGCAAAAGATGAGAAAGAGGCCAGAAAGTTTCAAGGGGTAACAAACCATGTTGGCAATTTTAAAGATACAGTGGGGGGATGTCAGCTGACAGCCAGCACAGCAATAAAGATGTCAATCCTTAAACTACCATCAAGTGAACTCTTAAAAAAGCATGAAGGATCAAGGAAATATGTTTTCTCCAATGTCCAAAAAGAAATTCAATCTACCTGACATGTTGATTTTAGCCGAATGAGACCCCTGTAAAATTCTGACCCAAAGGATGGTACATAGCAAATTTGGGTTGTTTTAAGCCACTAAATGAATGTTGATTTTTTTTACAGCAGCATTAGAAAACCTATACAATTCATTTAGCTGAAACTGGTAAACTTCTTATTGCAGAACTTAAAGTAACGATATAAACCTTCTTTCAAATGAGGAAGTCAAGTTTACATAACCTCTCTGGACCTCACTTTCTATATCTCCTGTTGTGAATACATAAATGCTTCTGCCTAATGCACCTAATCAATACAGGTCTCATAGTAGATTTTCTAAAAAATGTTATTGTTATAAGTGCTTACTAATAGTTTTCTAAATCCCTGACATTTTACTAGGAACTGTCAATATAAGGTAAATGACATTTTCTTTTTCCTGAAGAAGACAGCCAACAAATTTATTTTTAGTAAAGTGTTAAATTTTCAAAGTAAACATGATTCAGAGTTAGTGCTCACAGATTCTCAATCCAAGTTCTGCTTTGTCTCTAAGGAAATCAGAAACTAAAATCATGAGAAATTGTTTTAACAGTGTTGGAGGTTTATAAACTAATAGTTGAGAGCATATTTCCTATTCATCATTATTAGATTCATGTATTAAAATAATAATTGTTTTTGTATTTTTGTAGCCATGTTTATAATTGAGGTTGATCTGTAGAGGTGATATACTTTTTAAAAAATCTTTGTTCCCCCTGTAGAATTTGCCTTTACTATTTTTCAATAATTTAGAAGAACTCTCTAAAAATGTTCAGGGTCTGAAATATTTTAAAATAATTTTGATAACTTATTTAATTTCTTTAAATGCAGTAATTTATTCATATTTAAAATTCTATAAGTGAACTTTGCATTTTTGAAAGTATTAAACATTTTATTTGTTTTCAAAATTAATTGTATCATTTAATATAATTTTGAGGAGACAGATTTAACCCCACATACAAAATAGTGAATCAGCCTGTCAAAGTTCCATGGATGCTGGCAGAAGACATGAAACTCCTGGGTCAAAGACAAACAATTTTATTATTTATAGCACAGCCAATACTAGGAATGAGAGACACTTGGTTGAGTTTCCTTTGCACCCAAGTCCTATGAGCCTACCCAGAGGGTCGAGTGAAGCATACTTGGGCAGTATTTTATACATTAAAGGATAAAGGATTTTATACATAGAAGGATCTTGAGCTTAAGGAGTCCTTTATTTTTATGGTAAATAATCTTGCTTTTTGTCCAGAAAGAGACATGATCTCAGCTTGCAAGATTTCTAGTTGCACAAATATCTGGAGAAAGCAATAGCCTGGAAGGAGTAACTGAAATATTTTTAATTCATTCAACTATACTAATATAATTCTGATAATAAAACTTAACAAGGAAAGGAGTACACCAAAGTTAAATCATAGAACAAACTTAGCTACACATGTTTTTATATTAATGAAAGTTTATGCATGCATGTTATATTGAGGTGAAGCAAATTTAACAGAGTACTAATCAAATGTCCAGGCAAATTTTATTACAGGATTTTGTAAAATTTTCCACATTCTGTTTATTAAGATACTACCCTGTTTTATTAATGAATAAAAGTAGAAAAGATAAATGATTGATACCATAAATTAACCAACCCACACAAGCAAATATGCAAATATAAATACACCTTAAAAAACGAATAAAGATGATTGCATTCTGGCATTATCTAATAATTATGATTACATTTTTATTAGAATTGACTATACATAACACATATGTACTTCTCTTTCTATAATGTTTCAAAGTGCATGTACATGCTTACTAAATGACAGCTGCATAAATATTTATTGTTACCTAGAGCCCGGGAACAACAATAATAAAAAAGTCTGTAAACTCTACTTCTTCTTGAAAGTTTAGTAACAAAAGCAATGAAAAAAAAGACATCTTATTTTGCTGTAAGACAGAGCTTCCTCTCCTTATGCACAAATGAAGATAAATTCTTGTGTGTCATGTGTTGTTGAGTAGCCTCTGATTCCTAGCTACAGTATGAATGAGGTATGTCCACAATATTCTCTCCTCGACAGCCCTGCTCACCTTCTGTAGACTCATACCTATTGCTTCTTCCATAGAGTCAAGCCATTTCCGATTTGGTCTTCCTCTTTTCCTAGTGCCTTCTATTTTTCCCAACATTATTGTCTTTTCCAAAGAACCCTGCCTTCTCATGATTCGTAACTATGTACTTTCCCTAAATTATACCCCATAGATTATTGGGAATTCTAAAGTTTTTCTTCTAGATAGTCATAGGGACATATGTGACCTACATTATTAATTTATACTATGTTTTGGTGTTTTATGGTGAAAGTCTAGCAAAATGTTACAGATGAAGTTTTTTTAATTATTTAAGGGAAATAGTCTGCATTAATCACTACAATTTAGTTACTGAATTTTGATAGCTCTCTCAAATAAATTAGCTTAACAAATGATCAAAGTGTGGCTACATAATTAAGAAATAATTAAGAAATATATTAGCATATTAAACATTCTGATCCAAATCACATAAGATATCAGTGACAGAGACAGGGTTTGGATATCAGGTTTTCTGATTTCTATTTACTGATTCTAAAGTATGTTTGATATACTAGTCTATGAATTTTCAGATGGATAATTTTATTTAATTGTCACAGCAGTCCTATAAGAAAGGCTTTATTATTATTGTGATTTTATTAATGGTGATGCTGAAACTTTGGTTACTTCAGTGTTATTTTCAAAGTTTTGGCTGCTAGTTATTGATTAAGGACAGACTCAAAATGAAGTAATCCGACAGCATTGTGGTATTATTGTCTATTATTATTTTGGGCCAGTTTATTTCATAAATCAACTTTGAAATTATTTATGGGTTCTTTCAGTCTGACAATATTTAAAAATAACCATGTAGTATTATTATAACATTTCTGATGAATTCTATATACAACTTTTCTTAATTATTCCAAGGCAACTCCAACCCACATATAATAAAATAGTTTATAAGGAAGAAAGTCTAGGGCAGTGATGTTGAAAAACTTTACATCTTTCAATTCATTTTGGGGATGGACCTAAGATCATTTAAAATTTTTCTGAAAATCAGCTGGAAGCAATTGCAGAAATGATATGAGAAACACCACTTGTCTTGTTTTTTCAATCAAAAGCCCATCTTGCTGCCTGCAGCGCGCCTGAGATAATAGGGCATTTCCAGGGGTATCATTTCGAGTCTGTATGAACTTCTCTGTGCATAGAGAGGTAATGCAATCAGATGGAGGGCCCAGGGCTTGAATTCCTTAAGCTTTTTTGAACTGACAGCCACATCCTTCCTCATCCTGCCATGGATGTATCTTATTTGGATGGTCAGAAAATATATTGGGATGCATTAAGTAATAGTTACCAAAAAAATATGATAGAAGGTAAACTAATGCAAAATTAGGCAGTTTTTATATTTAAGTGGGAAATAGCAATGAAGAAAAATAGCATCTCTATCAATTGAAGTCAAGCTGTTCAAGTAACACAAATTTACGAACAGAACTGTTGAGGGAGATGGTATTATATAAGAAACCAAACTCTTTGCCAATTCACATAGCAAACCCCTGAAAACCCTGCTTTTACACTCTATTTACATATGTTCATTAAAATATATATCAATGAAGGCCATTTTTTTAAGTACTTTATTTTCTTTTATATAGCCTTTCAATTATTTTGATATTTGAAAGTCATAAACCTACATTTTAGGCATAGCACTAATTCAGAATGATCTTTTCTCCAACTAATGTGAATCGGGGGAATTCATTTTATATGCAGACTGACCCAGACGTACCATTTGAAATGGAACGGAAAGCAAGAGTACTGTCTCTTTTGAAACAGTACCTCTGGTCAGCCTACTGACATCTTGAATGTAGCCCAGTGAGCCTAGGCTGAGTAGACGTACCCTTTGAAATGGGACAGTATCACTATTCTTTGTCCCATTTAAAATGGTACGCCAGGTCAACCTATTTTATATTCTCACCTCTTATTTTATGTACCCTTTGAAAAGAAAAAGGTTGTAACTACAGAGTTACTTTAAAGTTCTGGCAATCCAAAGGTAATTGTTTTCAGTGTCTTTTGTCATTTCACAGAGAGAAATAATGCATGTTATGGAAGGTAATACACTTGCTCCTGGTGATTTAGGAGAAAAAAAAGCAGCCTCTAATAAGAAATAGCACGCCAAATTCTCTTATTCATATTTAATTTTTATAAATGCTTGCTAGTATTAAATATTTGACTATCAGATACAATGCCTTGTTTGGAGGATCAACATTTATATATTTCTGAAATTAACAAACTCTTCATTGTTTGTGATGATATTAATGTAATAAATAAATACTAACAATAAATGTCTACATGGCTTACTATACTCCTTGTGAGATTTTGTCATGAGTACTTGGTTTTGAGAGATATCACAGATGTATATTTCTTAAAGTAATCCAATGTATGAATTCATTACAAAAAGTAAAGATGTGTTTCTATGTATTTCTAGTACCTGCTTATAACACCAGTTATGTCATAGAAATTAAATAAATACTTAATGATAACATGAAGTAAACAAGTCAGGAGAAGGGAGATTTAATGCAGGGAGCTTTAATACTTACCATACAAAAAATAATGTTTGCCCGAATGGTTTAATGAAGAATTTGGAAGGAAAGTCCAAGCTTATATTTAGGGACTTGCTTTATCTCCTAAAAAAAAATTGAAATATAAGTATATTTTATTTTTATGAGATTATTCTACATTTGTCCAGACTATAAAAAGAAATGCTATAAATGTCTATGCTGTCCAGACTGGTAATATACATAGGAGTAAAATAGAAATATATACTAAGAGGCTTTGTTTCTTTATATAAAACATGATAACTTGCATGGAGTGTGATATACACGCTCATCCATCACTAGACTGAATAATTTCAAGGGCTCTGGAACACACTAAAAAGTCAACTTGTGGTCACATGGTGATATATAAAGTGAATGACTTTTGGAGACAGAAAACCAGTTTTCCAATCTAAGTTTGTTGATAGATGTGCCTGTATCTAGGCACTTAGAACTTCCAAGCCTCATATTACTTATCTCAAAATCACTGAAATTATTTTGAGATTTACAATGAAATGATACATTAGAAATGATCTGAAAATTATCTATTGTAACTAAAACATTGATAATTATTTTACAATATTGTGTTATTTTAATGCTGTTATTAACCCCACTACCAACTCCCTTTTATTATGAAAGACTAGAGGATGCATAATACAGAGAAACCCCAGCTATTTTTTTTATAGCAGGGTATAGTATTAATGAAACATTAAAAGGAACTATATCATAGTTGTCACTGACTTTTTAATGTACAAAACATAACTATAAGGAAGATACACAGAATCAAATAGGACCAGATGATAAATAATCTGAAGACTGTGATTTGGGGCTCAACAAAAGCTGCAATAAAGTGCAGAATTTAATTCAAGTCATTGACAAACTTTATGTTTTTCTCTTTTCTTCTTTCTTGTAATTACCTAACATGACTTGCCAAAATAAATACAAACTTTTAAAAACTAATTTTTACTACTTGTATAAATTCTATATACTTTGTTATTAATGACAAATACCTAAATGAAATGGACAGTATATTTATTTTAACCTCTTAAGAAAATCTGTAAATTCTATCTTTAATGAAGAATGTTGGTAAAGAAATAATAGATTGGTTTGAATTAGCTACTGTTTTAAGCATGTAGGACTGACGATACTCTGATAGATTCTGCAACCTTTCCATTAAGTCTAAGGAGAGGTAAACTGCTTTAATTTTATAATTTATCCTTCACTGACTCCATTTCAACACAATGAGATATATCAATGTTAACATTTTCTCCAGCCTATCAATCAATCAATCAGTCAATGAGCACAAGTATGATTGAAATCAGATCATTTAAAGATGAGCTTCAAAATTCACGATTTTTCATTAATTTGATACACTTTTACAGTGATGACAGCAGGTGATACATAAAACTTTATCAATAGTACCATATGTATTAAATTTTCTAAATTTTTTAATATTTCAATTATAGTTTACATTCAACATTATCTTATATCAGTTTTAGGTAAGCAGTGTATTTGTTAGATATTTATATAATTTATGAAATGATCCTCCTGATTAGTCTAGTACCCACCCGGCACTATATATACATAGTTATAACAGTATTATTGACTACATTTCTTATGCTGTACTTTCCATGCCCATGACTATTTTTACTACCAATTGTATTTCTTACTCTTTTCACCTTTTACACCTTATATTAACTCTTCAGTTCGCTATTAAAATCAAGGTTGTTTTCCTGAAAAATTTAATGAAATTTATATTTACAAAGAAGTATAGCATAAATCTAATTTAAATTCTAATGTGTACTTATATTAAATTAGCATGTATGAATCACATTTAGTAAGAAAACTTAGTATGAAGGGAATCAATTTGAAGATATTATCACATAATTTAAAAATATTTCTTACTATTATTTATATTACTTTTGCCAATTTTACCAAATCTACTTTGGTGCACTTTTGTAAGGCTATTATTTTGCATTGACATTTTATACTTTTGTTTTACACCTTTCTAAAACTATTTTATGGACTATAGTTATTTCATACCGAAAGTGGAAGTTTTCGTGTTTATCAGTTATTGTTGTCTTACATGTAGCAAAATAACTAAAATTTTTTAATATGTCATTGGAAAAACAGCACCATTTACAACTTCATTAAATAAAATCTTGATGACAAATTTTATAGCGTTTCATATTCTGAACTATAACCACTAGTATTTTAGTAAACTCCCCAAAATGTGTAACACAAACATAAACCAGAGCAAAAATCATAAATAAATAGATCAATAAAGTTTTCAAAAAGTGAAAAATACCCATATTACCAATAGCCAGATCAATAAATAATAATTGTTTTTAATATATCAATTTTCTCTAAATTTAGCTTTCTTGAATTCATCTATTCATAAACTAGATCACAACTAATACTTTTAATTTGTGAAAATATCAAAAAGTTTTTAAAGTTCAAAGAAAAAAACAGTTTAATTATCAGGTCTTCAACTCCTCCTATCTGTTGCCTAAACAGTGTTCAAGATAAACACCTTGCAAATAGTTTAGGGGGGCAGAAAACTATGCAGAATATATTTTTTTACTTTTGAGTTAGGTTGAGCTAGCCAAGCCAGTTGACCTCATTGAATTTTGGTTTCCTTATGTGTTGTTTATTAAATGGGACATTTTCTTTGCATCTATTTTATAAACTGTTTAATGATATAAAACAGCTCCATTTAATAAAAATACAATTAATGTCATATTTATGATTTTAAGTCTAGTAGCCAAATTAAAAAAATGAAAAGGAAAACAAAAAAAATTAATTTTAATATTTCATTTAACCCAATATATCTCAAATATTAACATTTCAACATGTCATTAATATAAAAAGATATTCTTGAGATATTTTTACATCCTTTTTTTTATAACTTGTATTTGCAATCCAGTGTATATTTTATACTTACAGTGCATCTCATTTCTGGCTAGTCACATTTCAAATGCTCTACAGCCATATGTACTTGTGACTATTACCACATGGATATAAACATTGAGTTTTACTGAAAGTTGTTTGCTTAATACCATTTTCTGTTTACAAAAATGGAAGGTATCAGGTAGTGTAATCTAGAATAAGACAAAGAAATGTTGCTACAGATAAACAATTTCAGATGAAGTAAATTTAAATATCCATAAAATAAATGTACTTTAAATACACATAAAATAAAAAAGATTTCTTGACTGCATATATAAACTGAAATGCTTTATGCCATGTTCTGTTTCATAGTTTGTATACAGGAAGCAAGAAAAAGTCATGAATTTGCCACTTACAATAATGCCCAACACTTGAAGGACAAAGAACTCAAAATAGAGTCCTCCCAATGACACCTTTCTAATAAATCTGCTAATGGACTAGAAGGTTTATGTGGTATCCTAGCTGTATATTCTGAGATGTATTCTTTTGAAAATTATTAATATGATTAATGCAATATTTCTAAAATAAGGGAGGATTATTTGTATAGAACAGAGAGTATTTTCTAAAGGATTCTCTCCTTTGCTAGAAGTCTCACTAAAATATTAGTTGTAAAGTTAATTATTTTCTCCATACCATCTTATAGATTGTCTATATTGTAGATTTCATAATTTGCCTGAAAGCTAGTTTTGTTAGTTTAACAATTCAATTGTTTTGTGCATGCTACCATAGTTTCTAAGATGCACTATCTCTAAGAAAAAAAAAATAGTTAGATATTTTGTCTACAAATAATAAATGCCAATAGAAAATTCCTTTGAATAAAAAAAAATGTGTTTGTAAAGAGGGTGGGAATCTAATCTGAAGTTTTTCAGTAAGTGCCTGATAACTATTAGAATTGATTCATTGGTGGTTAACAATGATCCCATTGGTAGCTTATAGAAGAAAAGAATCACAATGCTGTGTTAGGAATAATAGACACATAAATTACAACAAACTCTGAATAAATATTTTTTACATCAGTTTATTTCAAGGATAGTAACTCCTCTTTATACCTATCCACACGTGTGTAGTAACAGAAAAGCCATTCTTTAATGAATCTGAAATAAATATTTGGTGAAGGAAACATCATCTAACAATAAACATATCTCATCCTTTGAATGTAAGTGCATAACATCCTTTCAAGGTAAATGTATCACATTTCTTCTCCATTCATATCATTGTAAAAAAAAGCACACTGATGAGGTTTTTTTTTAATACACAACTATCGATAGCTTTTCACTTCATTGATAGGGAGATGTTTGCTATTTATAATATTAATATTCTAGCTCAGAAGCATAGATCTACTCTAAGTACATTAGATCAAATGAAACTAATGTGTGTGTCCATAAAGATTAGTTTAGTTTAGAGGTCCCGATTATATTAAACTAAACATTAATTTACAGAAGTATTTGAAAATAATTTTACCAAATATGTTCATTTATTGAACATAGAAAAACAGAAAGACTACAGCAGATGGATAAGTTTTAATTTATTGACAAGTTGACTTTCATCTGACCACTAAAATTAGCTCTTTTCAAAACTAGGTAACCAATGATTGTCAATAAAAATTCCCCTCATGTTTGGTGGATTGTTTAAAAGTAATCAGTAGCACATTGAATTAAATAAAACTATCTTTGCCTAGGAAAGTATATAAAATAAAATTGTTGCTAGAGTTTTTTTCTTTTCAGATTTTTTATAAGTATATTTAAGGAAAAAATAGAAGCATTTAGGTTTGTAGATTTTAAATGCCACCCATTTCTTTGAAGGTAAAGAAATACCAAGTGATGGAAATAAACTAAAGAAACAGATGTGTTTGAATTAATGTTGAGAGAAGTGGCAGAGGAGTTTTAAGATGTGCCTTTGGAGCAGGCCTGGACAGACTTTTTCAGAGCAAGAGCTACTTCCCCAAGTGTCATGGTGACTAGCTGTGTATTTCATTATTTAGGCAGTCACTCCCAAATTGCTTGGTGGTCCATCAATGGACTGTGATCAATGTCTTGCCCAGCCTTGCTTTAGAGCAGTGGTTCTCAACCTTCCTAATGCTGCGACCCTTTAATACAGTTCCTCATGTTGTGGTGACCCCCAACCATAAAATTATTTTCGTTGCTACTTCATAACTGTAATTTTGCTACTGTTATGAATTGTAATGTAAATATCTGATATGCAGGAGGTATTTTCATTGTTACAAATTGAACATAATTAAAGCATAGTGATTAATCACGAAAACAATATATAATTATATATTGCGAAATATTTATTTCTAATTACAAATAAATGAAATTTTGTCTTGAAGCATGGTGTAGCATGGGTAACAGTCTTAATATAACAGCAGTAAACTACATCGCTACATTTTGTGACAGTATACATTAAAAGCCAACGTCAGTGTGAAGGTTGAGATTGCTTCTTTCTCACCAGATCACAAATTCTCGGGGTAGTCTTTGTAAGAGCACAACGAAGATCATCTTCCACAACAAGTCTACTTCTGTATTTAGACTTGATAACCAACAAGCTGGAGGACCCTCTTTCACAAAGATATGTCGTTAGAAATGGAAGAAGAAGGCGCAACACAGTCTCAGACAGAACAGGATATGACTGTAAACACTTGATCCAGAATTCTGTAACTGGCATTGTAGAGAAGTCAGTTCTCACTGCATTGCTGTTAATATGTTCAATGAACTCCTCTCAAGTTGTCTCAGGAACATCTTCAACTGTGACTGTGAATGGACTTCTGGCAAGTGCAAATGGGGTGTCAGGGAGATTTGGAAATTACGATGAAATTTCGTCTGCAAGCATGGGCAAGTGTTCTTTCACAGAAATTATCATCACCCTTTTGTCTGGTTCAATGTCATGTTCCTCAAAGAAAGCAGATAAGGTAGGCAACATGTAAATTTTATTTTCATCCAATTTTTTGTATTGCCAAAGCTGAAGCTTCATTTGGAACGATTGGGTCTTTTCAGAAAAATTGAGGCATGTTGCATTTGGTCCTTGCAGTGATAAATTTAACTCATTCAAGATGGCAAAGACATCAACCAAGTAAGCTATTTTCTGCGGTTCACTTTTATCGCTGAAAAGTGCTTCGAACTGCAGTCTTGCTTTCTGATTAAAAAACGTTTTAAGTTCATCACGAAGCTCAAAAACACATTTTAAAACTTTTCCTCTCGACAACCATCTCACTTCAGTGTGAAATAGCAGAGCATTGTTTGGCGCATCCAACTCGTTGCACAGTTGCGAAAACAGTCGACTATTTAAAGTGCTCGCCTTTACAAAATTGACAGAACTTATGATGCTTTTCATTACTTCTTGTAACTCTTGTGGCAGCATCTTCATTGCTAATATTTGCCGATGAATCATACAGTGAGTTCCAATGATTTTTGGTGACTCATTCAGTACCAAACGTTGAAATCCAGATCGACATCCTAGCATAGCTGGAGCACCATCTGTGCAAACACCACAAACCTTTTCCCAAGAAACTCATCTTTAAAGGTACCATCATTAATGTAACATAATACCTCACGTAACCAGTAATTGAACAGTTTGCAACGTCTGTAGATTCATCAAGCTGGATACTAAATATTTGAAGTGGAGCAGATTTAATTTCCTGGATTACCTGATCAAGATTATCAGCAGACATGTCCTCTATTCTTCTGCACTCAACCCAAATTTGTCTCCGATCATAACTAGAACAATGTGTTTGGCCGCTGGCAACAGTAAATCCTCAGCAGTGGTGTGAGGATTCATAGCTCTGATGATTCTGAGTGCCACCAAATATGAAGCTTCAATGGCTGCTACGTTTTGTTTGTGGTACTTGCCACCAGTGTCAAGTCTGGCTTTCTTGAGTCCATCAGCTTTGCTTCTAAAATAGTTGGTATCCTTGCCAGCAAAGCTCGAATGCTTGCTATCAAAATGGCATTTTAGTTTGTTCAGGTTCATAGATTCGGCTGATAGAACTTCACAACAAATAACACATTGCGGTTTCTCAATCCTACTGTAATTATTGAGATAAAACCATACTGTAAAAAATCCTCACTATATTTTCTTTTCCTAATGTTCTTCTCTACACAATCCATTGTCATGGGATGGTTTGCTAATGAAAATAATATATAACAATAGCTTTAATAATACAAAAGATGATGCATGGCATCGTTCAGTCAATACAGTTCATTAAAGTTTCCTATGATTTACCATTCTCTGTGTTGTTTTTTTTTACATACCTGTTACTATCCCAAGGGGGCAGTATTCACATCAACCACAGATGAATATAAAAAGACCGATCAGCATCCAGATTAAGTTCCCATGGTACAGATATATTTTTTTTGCAGTAGTTGATGATTTTACAGAACATGATTTTACATTTACCCAGTAATTATAATTCATAAAGTGTCATTTTACCTCCAGTACTGCTGCTTTCAGCACAGTAGCTGCTTTTAACAGAGTAGCTGCTTTCAACACAGCAGCTGCTTTCTACACAGTAGCTGCTCTCTACACATGTGTGACTGGTCTGCATAAGTACATTATGGCGCCAACCCTGTCACATACACCTGTATTTATATGGGGTGTATGTGATGGGGTTGGCTTGATGATGTCATCACACCGGATACTTGTATGTGGGTGTATCTGCATGTGGGCAGACACGCCTGGAGACGGATAGAGGAGAGGTGTCTTGGTTCCTAAGGCCAATGGAAATTTGTGTTTTCCAAAGGTCTTAGGTGACCCCTGTGAAAGGGTCGTTCGACCCCCCAAAGGGGTCGTGACCCACAGATTGAGAACCACTGCTTTAGAGTGTGTGTTCTATGGGCTGTGTTTTGAGTCTATAATGAGAGGAGTTTGTGACAGAAGATAAATAAACTATGCTATGTCATTAAGGGTAGTGTATACACAAAAAGTCCAAAAGTTCGAATACGGAATCCTAGGGCTAACATCAGTAACAAGGTACCAGCACAGCCATGCTCTCCCTGGTGGCTCTAGGGGAGAATCTACCACTTGCTTCTTTCAGCTTCAGTTTGCTGCCCGCATTCTTTAGTCTCTGCTGCCCAACTCCAGTCTCTACCTCCCTGATGACATGGCCTTGACTCCTACCTGTGAAATCTCTTTCTGCCTCCTTCTTTTAAGGACACTGGTGATTGTATTTTGAGCCCTCCAGGTAACCCGTAAACTCTCCTTATAGCAAGATTCTTCATGCAACATCTGCAGAGTCTTTGCTATGTAAGATAACATTCACAGGTTTAGAGATTAGGATGCGGGCATCATCTATGGGAACTTTACTCAGTACACACGGCAAGGGAAAAAAATTGATCAAGGTTAATGGTAAAGAACAAGAACCAAAAAGCAAACAATTTTTTGACACTCATTATTTTTTTATATAATGTTGAGAATATGATGCTGGAATATAGTATTTTTTTCTATTTGTAGTGCATTGTTTACCCTTTATAACATGTAATGTTTTACAAAATTAAATGTTTTCATAATTAATTTTTTAAGAAACTTCACATTGTTTATTTTAACTCTATAACTGTTATATTTTATGAATTTTGTTATCTTTTATATTGCTAAGTGGATAGCCTTTATATGAAAGGTTTTTGCATTGTGTAATAATGAATAACCCTTAATTTTATACATACATGTATATACGACATTCACATAAAATTCATTAATTATGCATTTTGGCAATTCAATAATTAACTTACTTTGTCTACTTGTAGTGACTTAGCATCTCATTTTTTGTGTTTAATAACAGTTAATCTATTATTACAGATACCCAAATATATTGTTTATTAATTTATCATATTATAAATATGATTTAAAAGTTGTGTTATTTTAATGTTCTTTCTCCAGTTACTAGAGATTTGAATTGTATTCTAAACTGCAAATACATATGCATTACACATTTTTTGTTCTTAAAACTTTAAAGGAAAGGCAAAAAGCCACTGGGGCTAAATAAAATCAAAAGTCCAAGGAATTCGTGTGTCTGGGTATATGCACACACTTTTATCTCTTGGCTAGATGTCACAATTTTATATTCTTTTGTTATAGTTGAAGTATTAAATTATTTAAATTAAGCTTATGTAAAACTAGTTGCTTTCTCAGGTTTTTATTTTTCTTAATTAGTGATTTCTACAACGTTCCACATTCTGCAGAAAGCATACTGAGTGATGCATTGTGACTTTCTTTATTCTGTCAAAAATGGCATCATTTGTTTGTTAATTATTTTGCATTTGACACTTTATGAAAGTGTTTATGTCCATAAAAGTGTTTATAACGTGTACATCTTAGCACTATAAGTGCACCTCGCTACAATGGCCGTGAGAGTTAACTCACGGAGCAGTTCTTTCTTATACTTTGTAGAAGGTTCACAATAGTAAATCAGTTGTTTTTCTATATTTATTTCTGATTAGCTTGATCATAGCTTAGATTATGTGAACTCTTTAAAAATTAATGTATCATAACATTGTGTTCCTTTGGCTCACTCAATAATTTAAACAGATTAATTTTAAACACTCCAAAAGGCTGACTACTATTTCAGGAAAATCTGCACTGACAGTGCACTGAAACAACTAATACATTAACCCGGTTTAGGTTTATAAGCTCTCTTATGTTCACTCCCCACCTTTGGGTTGAAGGAAAACAGAACTTGTCTGCCCAAAATAATGTTTCTTTGGCATAAGTATTATTTTGAGCTCATTGTTTTTAAGAAACATGAGACCCAGGAGCATCTCTGAAAACCCACTAGAAGTTACCCTGTATAGGAGATACTTAACATTTATAAGTGGAATCTTCATTTGTAAGGGTGTCTTTGTATCAGGAAGTGTCTAGAAAGGTATCAATGGAAAAGATGGCTGACTTAAATCTGCATGACAATCATATCCGCTTCCCTCAGGCATGCTTATCTTGAATTTAGCTGGAGATGGTATTTAAGGTGTTGGCTTGGGCCAGGTCAGGGAGTTTAGCTGTTTTCCTGGGTATCTCCCACGTTTATAGGAGTTATACATATTAGTAAAATTATGTTTGTTTTGTTGGTTTTTCTGCTGTAAGTCTGTCTTTTATTACATGGGGTGGGGGTGGGCGGGGGGAGGAAACTCAGCCAAGAACTAGAAGGGAAAAAAAAGAAATGATTTTTCCTTAGCTACCGGTATTGTTTTTGACAGCTCTGTCTATGGAACCTAACCTCAGCCCAAAGCCTGGGTGAAAGATTCTCAGGCAGGAATTCAAGTTGAGTCAATCAAATTCTTTTTTAAAAAAATCTTAAATTGAAAAGTAAAGACACTATTACCCTTCTGCACGTCGCATTTGAAATGAGGTGCTTTGAGATAGTCACATTTTACCAGGGGTTGAGGGATGCCAAGAAATTTGTGTCTTAAATGGAAAAAGCAAAAAACAAACAAACAAACAAAAACATGCAGAAAACATGAAGCCCCAGTAATGGGGTGTAAGTAGCTATTTTTCACTCTTTTCAGGCCATCAGGAGGCACCCTATACTTTCCTGACTCCGTGTTTCACAATTTCATTACCTTGCAAACAAGGGAATATTTACTTAAATGCCTTCTCACCTTTTAGGGATTTGATGGAAGAGAAATGTACCCCCCACCTCCAAAAACAAAACAAAACAAAACAAAAAAACGAAAAATACGTTGCATTTTACCATGTTAAATATGGTCAACAAGGTCCATCTTTAACAGAGCAAATCTGATTTTAAATTGAACATAAACATTTTAATAACATATTTTGAGATCCTTAATGTCTTACATACCATTGGTGAATGGGAGACAATTACCTCATTTTGCCCTTCTTTAGTTCTGGCTGGACTAGATATAAAATAATGAAAGTGAGATAAGAACGTTGGGCAAGGCTCTATCCGCTCACCTGTGGGACAGACCCAGCGGCACTTGCAAATTCAAGTTGTTTATTTTACGCAGCGGGCTCAGAGGCGTTGTTTCCAAAGTCTGAGCCCCGCACAAAGGCAGGGTGGGGAAATTTATAGCACAGCATTTCCATAATAACAGCAGTTTTCCACGTTTGGGCTGGGGTTGGCGGGAACAGGGGTTCAGGGAGAAGAAGAACCAGGAAGTGACTCAGGGGGATCCTGGACTAGGCAATCGGCCATGTTGGGAGGCAATATTTCTCTACAAGACTAGATTAACAGGAGAACAAAATTAATACATGTACACAGGGGAATCACAATATGATGCTCAGATCATAAAAGAAGTGGTCAAACTAGGCACCCTTGTGTACATTTTGGGCAAAGAAACAATACATTTGGAGACAAAATCAAAACAAAGAGAAGTGACATTCATTAGAAAGGCATCTAAGTAGTTTTGGGTATCTATCTGTTCAGAGGAATCTAGACAGGATTTGGGTAGTAAATTAGTACAGGCCTTCCAAGGTTTGTTTATACGGGCTTTTTCAACCCTGGATCTTAGAAGGTTGGCTCTCGGGCCTTGAGGAGCAGGGTTGGCACCTATCATGGGGATTTACTTTCTGCTTTTAGGGGTCAGAGGAAAACTCCTCCCTCTCCTGCTGCTTCTCAGGTGATTTTAGTTCAAAATAATCAATATGACATTGTGGTATCTTGGGGCAACCTGCCCTGGGTCTCAACAGTGTCTTTTGTTTTTTTGTCATTTTGGTTAAGTTCTTCCACAGTAGTTATTGTTCTTGGAATTTTTTCAATGTTACTGAAACATACTTTTTTTGTTTTAAATTGAAAGAAGAGTCTGTTTAAAGATTTATCTCTGTTTCATTCTAATCTGTAATTACTATTCATTGAGTGTTTATATTATGCCAGGTCCTCTTTCACATACATTTTGTGATTTAATTCTCACAATGCTCCACCCAGAGACATATAGTGTCTGCAAATGTAATGGAAGATGAGCTTGAGACATAGTTCTGTGTCATGCTGTAGTCACCCAGCTAAAACGTCTCAGCATTGGCATTGAAATCCAGGTCTGGCAGCCATGAAAGACCATATTTCTAATGTTCCCATCACAGACAATTCACATTTTCTTACCGCTACTATTTTATTTTAAGACAATTTAGCACTGCATTTTAGTTTCCATGTAGTCTTTGGAAATATTTTCTCCTCTTCAGAAAGATACTAAAGAGGGAGGAAAGATTTACATATAACCTTAGACCTAACTTAGGAAAAAAAAGCCAAATTCATTTTCTAATTCCACGTTTAGGTTATTGATTTTTCTTTTTCTATAACAGATTAACACAATAATCTGATCTTAGTTTCATTTTGTACAATTGTCCTATGTTGATCACCACAAAGGCAAACCTGGGATAAAAGTCACAATGTGAGACAGTGAACATCTCTAATATGTCATCCGAATCTAGGTATATGTTGCACAGTGTAACTGTCATTTTACCAGTCTGATTATAATATTTTCTTTAAAAAATACATTTTTATCACCTTCATCACATCCTGTTAAGTATGATCAGGAATTTGTTATCATGACTACAATGTACATATATAAAATGTATTCTTTAAGATTGTTTTCCCTTAAGTTTTAAATTTAAATATATACTTCAGTAGTCTCTAAACGTTTAACAATTTTAAAGATTTAATAATATAATTATGCTTTTACTTTTTAATGTAATAGAGAGAATACCATTCTTAAAAGTGCGCAATATTATTAAAGTCTTTTCCAAAAGTTTCCTTCTTGATTCTTCCCCTTAATGAATATAATAGACAAAAGATTACTGTTCTTCATATTCATATAAAGATTTTAAAAGCTAAGCTCTTAAAAAATAAGAAAATATGTGTTTGAACAGTTTATTAAAAATAGCAAAGCAGAAGGAGTAAATTGAAAAATAATATATCCACAAGTACAGAATAAAGGAATTTTTTTTAGCAAAAAGAGTGTCATTGCTTCAAAAAATTCTAAGCTAAAAGAAGATTTCTTCTAGTTCTGAGGAAAAAAATGAAAAAGAAATACACAATGGGGCATGTTGAAAAGGCTACATACAGTGTAAAAATGCCAAAAATAAGTGGGAACACTTTTTAATGAAAAAGGCACTTTTGACTTGCAATAAACATGTTAAGGAAAAAAGTTATGGACGTGAAAAGACATCTTATTTCTGTATCCAAACTTACAGCCCTCTGATTTAGCAGACTATGTTTTATTACCTACATTCTTTTATGAAGTTGATAAGATGTTTTCTTCTTACTGAGACTCTATTTTCCAGGCAGGCCTAAATGTGAGAGCCTTACGTGAAGATGTATTACTCATCTGTCATTAAAGCGCCGTCACCACAATGATGTATAGTTCCAATACATCATCAGATTGCCATCACCCCCGTGATATATTACTTACACGAAAATAGCTGTCAGGAACAGGTGGTAGAAACTCAGCAACTTTTAATATATTCTTTTAAAAAAGAATATAAACATTTTTCTTTCCTTGAAAAACTTTATGGTGACTGTCCTTTGATTGAAAATAGAATTTTGTCTTTACATTCTCAAGCATAATATATTTGGTCTTACGTTGAGGTTACCCATAAGAAACAGGTGAAAATGGATTAGACCCAAAGCCTGTGAGATGGGATATAGAAAAAGATCATTAGATCAGTAAGTTTTATTTGGTTTAAAAATCATTCTAATATATAAGATTGAGTTATTGTCATTTTTGAGAGAAATAAGCAGTAATTCTAATAATGAAGCCATTTCTCAAAATATGTTGCAAATCCTTACTCTGTTTAGAAATTGAAAAAAGAATCATTAAAATACTTAATAATCTAACTTCTCTGTATTCATCTAAATGACAGCAATATGCAAGATATCTTCCTGGGGAGTATAAAAGATATTAGTTTACAACCTGATAAACTAATTGAAATATAAACAGTTTAATTACTAAGTTTGTGTTCAATGCACTTTGTTTCACATTATTTGTAGCTGTGTTCAGAAAACAAAATTATTTTTGTCATGATCAAAAAATTTTTAATTTCGAAGGAAACATAAAGAGTCTTATATCAAGAAGGAACATCTGGAATTAGAATATCAAACATTTGGTGTTCCTACCGTACATCTTTCTCATGTCTGCTCTCTTCCCCTTTTGGTAAACAAGACCAGCTGTCTTCCATTACTCCCCTGATTCCATGCATGATTCTATGTACTTTTACATTTAAAATCCATGTGAGTATTATTTTCTGTTACTCTGCAGTTTCCTGAATCAGAATTTCAGGGGAAGGAAGTTTGATTGATTTGCTTGGATAAAGTATCCAGCCTAATCAAATTAAATCCAGTTGTGCCAAGATGCATCATTGCTAAACAGATGGTATGAACGAGGAAAAGGGGTGTCCTCACAAAGGGGAGTATCTATGATAAATCCAAGAAGAAATTTTTTTTTTTTCAGAATATCCAGAATACAGTGCTAAAACTCTTGAGGACAGTTCCAGAAAAGACCTTCTAAAACTATTTTGAGTGAACTGGCTTCATTCAGATGCATAAAAGTCCTCTGAAGTCCTAATAAGGACTCAGCAATTCTTGGATACAGTTTTAAAATGAAAAACAAAAAAACCAGAGAATATAGGTGTATGTCCAAAATGCTTTAGCTTATGCCAGAAAAAACTCTTAGTTTATCCATGCATCCTTAATGTAGCACATGGAGGAGTAAATGGTAGAACAATGTCTCTTTAAAATTGATATCACTGTAAGATAAAATTAGCATCACATTTTGAAATGTAAGAACTGATATTGGCATAGCAACAACCTTTTTGAAAATTCACTCAACAGCTGCTTTAATTGAATAAGGCAATGAGCATCTGAATTTATTTAACATTCACCGTATAAAATGTTTCACTCAAAAGTACACACACACACTATTTATGTCAAACAATAGTACAGTAAGATCTGACTCACAGATTAGGGAGAAGATACTCAATTTTATCAGTTCAAAAATGTAAGCAATATTTCTCCAGTAAAAAGCTTTAACCTCTCAACTATTGGTTCATTGAAGTATGACAACCAGTTCCACCTAATTGACCACAGATAATTGTATCTGTGTAGATGAAAAGATACAATTAGGAAATTGTTTAGGACACATATAATGAAACTCTTACAGAGAGTTAAAGTTAGGCCATGTTACTTTGATGCATATTTTTATTTCTGATTTTTATAACCGCAAAAATATAAAAATTGTAATTTGAACATGATTTTAGTTCTGTTTTTTTAACACACATCTTAGTGAATATGAACATGACAAAAGTGTCTTTAAACTCATTTTACATCTGAATTACATTGATCAAAATATTGGCATTACAATAAATTTGCAAAATTAATTTAAGTAATGATATTCTACATTTCTCAATCAGACATACTTTAAAAGCACACAATTAAAGAGAAGTTAGGATAAGGCATTCTTTTAGATATTCAGCAAGTACTATTAAATATATTTATACCATTTTAGAATGGATTAGTTTGGATGCAAGTACAGCTATGTGGGTTAGGTACACATTCACCAACTGAACCAAAGTATGCAACTTTTGGGTTGAACATTTCAGATTAACTCTTGAATATTTTGATAACTATTTTCAGGCCAGCAGCAGCACCCATGGGAACTTCATAAAAATGCAAATTCTTGGGCCCTTACTGAATCTGAAACTCTGGGGCAGGTATAACAATCTGTTATAAGAAGCTTTTGAAGTGATTGTGATGCATTCGAGAGTTTGGACATCACAGGATTATAAAAATGGAGATTTTGGCAGGTTTTACACTTAGTAATAAAAACAGCAATAACAACAAAATTTGTCTATAGAATTATGCCAATGAGACTTAGAAGCAAATACAAAAAACAATGCTTAGACAATACTAAGAAGATTAAGATGAACTTTGAATAACAATTGGACTAAGGCTTTGTGATGAAGAAACTAGGGCTTTTCCCTTTGAATGGGGTGAGAGAGCATATGTGCTAAACTAAGAGCAAATGTTCTCCTAAGAAGACTGGTAAGTGCTTTTCATATATTACTGAAATATTTTAAAAATGTTAATCATCTTACTGGCCACACAATAAATATGCTACATATGAACATTAAGTTGTTAAAAAAAAATCTGTCACTGATGCTTTTCCTGGCTTATGTTTGTACTGTAGATGACTTCTAGAGTTGCCTGTGAAGGGATAATATTCAAGTGACCATTAGTAGCACTAAGATAGTCAGATATTTACTGTGACACGAAAAACAAAGAAATACTACTATCAACAGATATTCTAATAGCTGGAAAGGGTAAAAAATTTGATAGTTGTGTTTCTTGTTAAAAATGTAGTACAGAAAGCTCATTTCTTATGCATGGTAAAATCATTGTCTGTATATGTTTTGTTTTAACTAACCATATCTCTAACAATCGATGCTACTTATATATTTGAACTATTTTGGATTCTATGCATTTGTTTCTTTCCACGGATAAAATAAATACAGTAACATGCTTTACATATGAATTTGAAAAGCAATGCCTTTTAGTGTATTACCAGGACATATGTAACTCATAAAATGTCCTGATATATTTTTGATGAGTTTTGTGGGGTAATAAAAAGGAAATCATGTTAACACATCTCTTTCTAAAAGTAAATTTTGTCCCTCACATTATATTTATTTGTGCAATGCATTTGTATACAAAGATGTTTTTACCTATTTCAAGGTTGAAGAGTAAGTGTCGCAGAAAGCAGGTCCTAATTGTAACAGTTGGTTGTATCTTGGAGAACCTTAACAGGTGGTGAATCCTTTCACACACACCTTTTTTTGTGTGTGTGCCCATTACTTAAAAAGCCACGAGCCCTGTGAGCATGTTTACCCAACTAGGATTTTTATTTTTCTTTGAGTATACTCATCCTCGTGAATACAGTACATGATAACACCGTGAATCTACATTTCATGGGCCCCATCAGCATTAACACTTTTCTTTCATTAATATTGTATGAATATTCTAGACAAAGCGAAAGTCACCGAAAACATCTCAGACTGAGTAAATCGCATTTTCATCACGGTATTGCAGATTCTTTCTTTAATTCAGCCTGCATGGCTGTAGAGATTGATACCCCATTTGACAAGGATGTTTTAGTTTCCTTCATGCAGATACTTTTTTTTTTTTAGGTATTTTATTGTACTACTTGAGCTCATGAAGACTGCTAGGAATAAAGGGGGCTCTAATCACCTCTGTCAGTGCCAGAGTCTTAGAAGTGTCTCCATGGAAATGGGGAAGGACAGGAAATGCTAGGCTGCAGGGTTCGAACACAGGGAGACGTTGTCCTCAGGTGACACACAAACTCCTCTGTCTCATGCGTCACTTGTCTCCCCAAAAGTAGATATACTTTGTTCCTTCCTCTAGCTCTGCCTTCATGACATCTTTCTTTTCTCTGATTCCACTGCTTGTGTGCACTTCTGTTCAGTGTTTTTGAACTTAATTTACTCTGTGGCATGGTTGCCACTTGTTCCTTTTGTTGCCTTCTCACTCTAGTCCTGATTGTCTTCAGTTGATGTTTGTATGTTTGTGTGGGTTTTTGTGCTCTGAACTTTACATTCCTCTTTATATGTCACACACTCAGACTCCTGGGGAGAGACTGATTGTCAATGCTTTTAAAACCAATGCAGAGCATACCTATTGTTCAGAGCCATTACCCGGATACCTTAAAATACATCCATAAAAATTAGATCAGAGAGTATTGGAGCACTTAAAGATTGCCAGTGACGTACATTTTTAATCCAAGATATTAATACAATTTCCAAGCTACCATGTAACATTTTAATATATAACAAGAAATCAAACATATTACACACAAAATAAAATGTAAGAGGTTAAGGAGGGATGATATTGATTAAATATCAACATTTTCCTGCCCCTGGATCACACATGTTACCAGAATTAGTGTCTCATCCACCTAGCACTGCGTCTATCATGATCAAAAAGAGACTTTTAACATTAAATAAATACGTTAGAAAGATTGGTATGATAGGCATACTCACTAGTTTTAATCATATTCAAACACATGTAAATACACAAACACAGAACTCAGTATATTTTTAACTTAAGTATTTATTTTAAAAATCCAGTAGAAGTGACAATCACATAAAGGATTGAGTGAGATAGAGACTAACAATTATTCGTTTTCACCAGACATGGTAGAATTAACAGAAATGTTCTGGCAGTGTTTGTGAGATATTCTGGATGATTTTAGTACTTTAATGAACCATGATTCTCTGTTGCTTCAACCCCTTCTGTATCAAATCATGATTAGTGTGTGTCAAGATACATTTATTTCTGTCTGCCCAGAGCAGCTAACTGTAGAGACGATATCATGTAGTGAAACGAGCTCGTGTTTTGGATTTGAAATGAGCTAGATTTGAATTCTTGCACTAACAAGCTGTTCAGTCTTTTCTGTCAAGTAAACCCATTGTTGGTTGCCAGATTTTATCAACTATCATTCCTAGCATACTATTCAGTGTTGCTTAGAAATAAGGCTTGAAAACATGCTTGTTGCATATCTTCAGCCTGAACTTTCAGTGCCTCAATGGCTCCAACAAGTACTTCAGAACACATTTGAGATTAATAATGCCTACCTTGTGTACCTTGGAGGAACTGTTGAAACAAATGAGCCTCACTGGAGAAGAGAGAGTGCCTCCAGGAGACATAATAGCAATTCAAGCACTCAGACCAAAAGCTTGGGAGAGGATCAGCCAGGCAGAAACTCCAGGGCCCGGCAGAAGTAACGCCCTTTTTAAAGCCGTTAAGATTCAGCTGTATTACAGAATTACATGCTTTTTGATTTCGTAATAAAAGATTTGGTATAGATGACCAGCTCATAAAAAAGGGCATTACTTCTGTCGGATCCCATAGAAAGACAGAAAATCAGCAATAAAAGGAACAGACAAAAAAGAATTGATCATTTAAAATATGAGATGCCCTGAATTTTTTTCTGCCCTAATGTGAGTGAATAATAGAAAGAGTCCATCTCTCAGGTATAAATGAAAACAGAGGAAGGACAAAAGTAGAAAGAAATTGAAATCATTCAAGGTAGTCAAAGGCAAAAAGAGCAGCTGCCAGTCAAAAAGTTGAGAGCTTAATTATTTTCAAAGAACCTCAAAGATACCTCTATGGTCATTTGTATTTCAGAAAGTGAGGGGCATGTTGTGATGTTTAGGAATATAGAACGAAAACTAACAATGAGTCAGGAGAGAATAAGACTCAGAATCTCTGGAATGTTTTCACTCTGTATTTGCGTCAAATACTGGATCTACCAAGAGTGAAAAATACAGCATTTACTTTAAAACATACGTGTGATGCACATATAATATTCATGTAAGAAACCTGACAGATTTGGGATTTATACAAAAAAAGCATTAATAGTACAACTATGACAGAAACATAGATTTGATATAGGATAATAGATAAGCTTTAAAAAAATACACAAAATAAAAGTGATTGGTTTATTAAACATTCCAATTAGATATGAATATGACATAATTCCTGCCATATTAGAAAAAAATAAAATGTAGTCATTTTGTCAATATTATAACAAATTCAGTTAAATTGTTTATAGTGATATGCTATGAAAAAAAATTGATACATGATAAGCATTTCCAAATTTTAATGTAACCCAAAGTTAGTATAGCAGTAGACACTAGAAAAAAAATAAAAAGTAAGACATAAACAATACTGGTGAGATGCCAAATTGAAAGGAAAAATAATTAAATGGATGAATCAGATAGTTAACCACAATTAACATCAGCTTAGAGTAGACGTATTTTGGATTTTCTGCATAGTAACCCATCTTCTAATTACTGATTTATTTTAAGTATGATATTTAAATCCTTTTTGAAGCTGTGTTGTTTCATGTATCCTAATGCCCAGGATCATACTTGATTGGAACAGAGATTCTAGCAGCCATAATACGATTAGTGTGCTCTTGTCTAAGGTTTTAGATAATGGGACTAAGGAAAGTTGCAATTAATCTCATTATATCAGTACTGTAGTAAAATATATTTATTGGTTTTTAAAGTTGGAAGTTTTGAATAGCTAAGTATATTGCCATGTGAAAAATTCTGGTGATAACTAAGAGAATAGAAAGAAGTCAACAGAGAGAAGATAAAAAGAAAGTCAGAGATTTTAGTTGCTATTTGACTCTCATTTCAGCTGTTTTGAATGAATTCCTATGTCTCTGCTATTTCTATGGTTTATTTGATCCTTGATAACACTCTGTCCTAAGAGTTTTTGGTGATATCTTAAGAAGGCCAGCATTTAAGTACAGACTCCTAGACTTATTATTTTGGGGAGAAATCTTAATAAAATAATCATAAAAAATAATAAAAATTAGTATGTGTAATATCTTTGGAAATACAAAAAGAAATTTGCAAATATATAAAAAAAAATCACATAGGCTTTTATGGGCAGAGATACTTCAAGAATTGGAGAGTAAAAGGAAAAAAAAAAAGGAATTGAAACAATGGTGTATCAGTCAGATTGTCTAGAGAACCAGAACCAGAAGAAACATTAAGGAATCGGATCACATGATTTTGGGGATTGCAAGTCTGAAATTTGCAGGGTAGGCTGGTGGGCTGGAAACTCAGGCAGAACTTGATAGAACAGCCTTGAAGCAGAATTCTTCCTCGTAGAGAAGCCCTCATTTTCTTCTTAAGACCTTCAGCTGTCTGGATGAAGCTGACCCACACCGTCCAGGGTAATCTCAAGATTTTAACATCTCCAGTGTGTGTTTTTCAACACCAACAAACAAGACTCGAATCCTCAGCAGACACTGACTGATTTTCTACAAATTTAACTTGATTCTGACTCTCTCTACCTTGAGATAATGTTAGAACCAACAGGTTAAGGGTTCAGTTCCACAAGACCGTTCTTACTTCAGATGCCAATATTTAGTCCAGATTGTTGTCTGTGCTTTTGATTGACTGGCTGTAAGTCAGAGGTTCTCACAAATCCCTCCTCAGGTTCCATTAATTTGCTAACACAGCACATAGAACTTGGGAAGCCAATTTACTTGCCAGATCACTGGTTTATCACAATGAATATTATAGGATATTGATGAAAACCCAGATGAAGAGATGTGACACAGGGTGAGGTCCGGTAAAAAAACCTCAGACACAGTTAGGGATGGGCGCTGAAAGTTTGAACCCCTAACCACATGGTTCGTTCCTCTGGCAACCAGCCTCTATCCTTAAGTTACCTGCTTTCCCAAAGTCACCTGATTAACATAAACTCACTCAGGTGTAGTTGGATGGGGCTGGTATGATGAACAAGATTCCACCTTTATAATTTTGCAGGGCTATCAGGGACTAAGGACAAAAAATTAACTATTACAACAAAGATGCTTCCAATGGCTTAGAATTCCCAAGAGCTTTGGGAGCCATGAACCAGGACCCATGGACAAAAGCACAAATGTATATTTATTATAAATCAGAATATCACAACCATATCTATAAATACCTTTGTGGCAACACTTAAATTAACTAGATTAGTTTAATTAAATAACTCAGTATTACAGCCTAGCAAAATTGACACATAAAACTAATCATCACACTTGTTTAAAAAAATGTAGCAGATTGCATTCAATGAAAGAGTTAATTAGTAAATTTAAAGTAAATGGTTGAAAATTACCCAGAATTTATAAATATATGGCTGTTCTTCAAAGTGAATATATTCACATGGTGCCAACAGAATTAAAAGCAAAGCCAGTGATCAATTACTAGAATGAATCAGTGACAATAAGGGCGAATGCTGGGCTCTAACTCTGATTGCAAAAAAGAGTGATTGCAGATTTTGAGAACTGGAGTAACAGATTTCACATGTGTTATAACAGGACTACGTGGCACTGTGTTTTGAACTGAGAGTAAGAGGGTAACCCAACTGATGGTGTATAGAGTAGCAGCAGATGAAGGGCGAAGTGGAGAATACAGTTCTCCACATATTTTGTAGGCAGCAAGATTTCCTGGTTTCTTGACTGTTGTTTATGAGGAAAAGAGGGGAGTCAGGAATGAATCCAAGTTTATTGACTGAAACACCAGGAAGGCTGCCGGGAGCACCCAGGCCATGGGTGGAGAGGGTTTTACAGTGGCAACCAGGACTTCCATTTGGGCTATGTGAAGCATGAACGTACTTAGTCTCCAAAGGACTAACTAAGAACTTTGTTTACTTTTATTTTTTGAGACTTTGTCAGAAAGTCATGAAAAATACTTGACATTTTAAAATTTAGAACCTAGGGGCCATACTTTAATGTAAGTCAATAATTGTATTCTAAATGTTGTTGGCATTCAGTTTATTAAGAATTTAATCTCAAAATTGAATGCAGTTGGCAATTATCCTGAAGAACAATTTACTTAGGCTTTAATCAATTCGGTCATTATCAGGTTACTTGCTAAAAATTTTTTAATAATAACAGGATAAAATGTGTAAACCTTTATTCAAAGATCAGAGACTAATTAATATTAGTCTTGCCTTAAATTCTGTTTGGAAAGAATTTTCACTCTCTAATAGCTTACCATACAGGGTTAGTGTTATGTATGTGTGTCAAAGTGGGTACTGGAAAAAAGTGTATATTTTATAATAATTTCATTGGAGCAGAATTAGTGCTCAGACTGCCAGCTTCAGGTCATTCGCCTTCCACAGCGTGAGTTTTAAAAGATTAAAATTTTTTTTTCAATTACTGTATAATTTAAATGAGAATGAATTTTTATTCTCTGCTTATGTAATTATATTTTTTCTTAAATTTGATTTGATAGGCTCATATTAATAGTTGGAGGAAAGCTTAAATAATTTATATTTTCTTCATGATGTGTATTTAAAGACCATAAATTTTCTTTACCAATAATATTTGAAATATACTCCGGGAGTAGAAATGGAGAAATATCTCCAAAATCCCTCTCCACCATGAAAACCAATCACACCCAAGAAAGGATTGTCCAAATCAACTTTTTCAGAACTCTGGACATTAACCACAGGCTTGCAACAATCCAGGGAGTGTTTATTCAAGAAAAGCTCAATCTTGGAATGAAACAGTGAGTTTTGTGGTGTTTTAACTTACCCTGCCCCCACCTCTTCTACTTCAGCTCCATAGCAACATTGAAAATCAAGAACTCACAACCACGATGAAATCCAGCAGCCTAGCAGTGTCTACTAAGAGGAACAGAATATGATAGGATATCTTCCAAATCCCCATGTCCAGATAATTGGCATTGTTTGATCTATCTGGAAGTTCCATGGAAAATAAAGACAGGCAAGGATTGTCTTCATTTGACACAAGTCAGAGCCTGTCCTATTCAAGTATAATCTTCCCTGGAGTCATTTGTCAAAAACAATCAACAGCGGTTGTTTAACATCACAATTTTGGAGGCAAAAATTACAGTTGTGTCAAACAAGAAGCTGACCAAATAAAATGAAAATGAAAATCTTGAGTAGGTTCTGTCCAAAGAGGGCTTTGAAAAGCTCTATATTCCTGTATTTGAAAAGCTTTGATGGTTTATTGCACTGGCCACACAGAAGCCTAAGACTGTGCTCAGGACCATGCACACATTCAGGTAAGGCCTGGAAAGCCCCCCAAGCTCTCAACTGAATAGCCTGTGGCTCTGCACAAGCAGAAAGTGAAGACAAAGCCAATCCTGTAAAACAACCAGGCCTTGAAGGTATCCTCAACTCAACACATACTTGTATTTATATTGTACAAAATACACATATTTACACAATAGATATTAAATTCAATGGGTAATACCCATTTCCTGATACAACACAAAACAATATAGAATTTCCAAAGAAGTGAAGAAAAATATTAGGACAAAAAGTTAAATTAACCAAGTAAAATTAGAGGAAAAAATACAATCGATATGTTTGCATCTTAGTTGAGAGAGAGAGAGAGAGAGCTGTACACAAATCAGTAAACACAATCATTGTAAACTAAAACCAACATTAAAGAAGGGTCTCAGATTTTTTTCTGAACATAAAAGCATAAGAAAGTAAATGAATCATTAGTAAATACAGTTTTTATCCTGTGCATATGACAAACATCTAAAACAGGATAATCACACAAAGAACTTACAATGCTTCTACATGCTGCTTTACATATGAGTACACAGAGCTTTTGGCCATGGCAGGAAGATTTATTTAAGGAAATATCTTTCCGTCATAAACTGAACAGTAAGGAAAGTATTGAGACTTCAATTGCACCACACAACAGCAAATGTTAATGAATTAGATCAACAAAGTCACTACACAAACATAATTAATAACAATGGCAACAAAAACAAATAGTAATAGCAAAAAGCACAAGGTGCAGAGGGTTCTGAATTCCCTTTGCCACATTATATTATTTAAAATGTGCAGTTTTCAACAAAATACTATGAGAAATGCAAAGAAACAAGAAATCATGGTCTATACATAAGAAAAAAAAAGCAATCAATAAAAAGTGTTTTTAAGAAAGCCCAACATTGGACTTACTAGACAAAGACATTTCAATTACCTATTTTAATTATGTTCATATAACTAAAAGAAGTCATGTTTAAAGAACGAAGAAAGTTGGAGAATGTCTCACCAAATATGGAATATTAATAAAGATACAGATTATTAAAAAAAAGTAGGAATCTGGAATTAAAAGATAATAATGGAGATGGAAAATAAAAAATTATTTGAGAGATTTAACATCAGATTTGAGCTGGTTGAAGAAAGAGTACCTAGTCTAAATAGAAAGAAAAATGATTGAAAAAAATGTCAAAATTTTACATAGCATTGTATTAAAAAACATGAATTCTGAAGGTACAAATACACAGATTTGAAGTTTAACTTCACTGATTAATTAGCAATGTGACCTTCGGCAAATGACTTTGTATGTATCAGTTTCTTCACCTTGTTTGGATCATGTAGCTATGTCACCCACCTCGAGGTAGTATAATTAAGTATTTAATATATGAGTATATCCAAATGCTTATTTCTACTTTTGGTAAGTTAATGAAATGCAAGTCACCCAATTAGTAAAAGACTTTTGATCCACCTTTAGCTTCACCCCATCTACTACCAGTTAAACAGGCAGTTTTCAAGTCAATCTTATCATGACCTCAATGGAGAATTTTTTTATTCATAGGTTGAGACTTAACAGTTCATCCAATCTTCTGCAGTACAATCCCTATGAAGGAAAATTCTTTTTTGAATGACTCTAAAAAAAGAAATAAGCATTTTCATTAAACTGACAGAAATAGTTTAATATTCATTTCTTAAATACAATAAATAAAAGCTAGTTTTACTTGTCTTGATCAATAATATGTGAATTTTTATATGTCATATTAAATGCCTACTTAAAATGATGAAGGGATTGTCACTTAGAGGGTAGTTAAAATAGAAGATGATACATTTCAAACACTAAAATTTCATTTCAATATACCATAAATGCAAATTTACTTGCAAAGTGACCTCTTTAGTACTTATTTAGGATTCAATATTTTAGATTTATAGTAATTTGAGGTACACTGAAAAGTGAGCATATTATGTTGACAAGTGTAATTACTTTTATTTGCCTGTATTTGATTTTCTGTTTTTATAAATAAGTATTTATATTTTTTTCAGATTAGTTTATGATTATGAGCTCAATTTATCACTGCTTTTGTAAGAAAAATCATTTAAAATTTCAACGTGTTTCTGAAGTTAATAGTGTATAAAACATCACTAAAAAAATGAATAGAATTTTGACTTTATCATGCCCTATTACACTATGGTAAATTTATACACTGTTTCCCAACTTCCCTAGTCAATCGTGAATGATCTTAAGGCCTCATGTGCTACGTGATGAGATCTTCTAATTTCTCACTGATTCCCCACAAGACTGAGGACCTTATACTCAATGTTCCTACTTCATCAAAACTTAACTATTTTCATGCCATTGTTTCTGAAACAAGAGTAATATGTCGATCCATTTTAAAGGAAAATAATTTTCATTGATCTTGTGATAGGCTTAAGTGATTTCATTTCAATGATATTGAATATATGTAAATGTAAGTGTGAAACTAAGTATTAACTCTTCATGCTAATAGTTTATACAAAATACAAAATGACATTTAACTAAAAAGAAATTGCAAACCAATATAATTCCAGTTAATATTATCTTCATGCACAGAAAAAAATTCTGAAAATTTTTGAAATTAATTGCTTTTCTTAATATTAATACAATATTGACTTATATAGAAAGGTTCATTAAGTTTGGCAGTCTTGTTCAAATTATGCAGGCAATTACACATTTCCAAAATATTCGGTCATATTTATCATAATTCATTAAATAAGACTAATCTGGTTTTCTTTTTTCATTAACTCAAGCAAGGTTGTACTACTTAGTACAATTCAATTGTATATAAAGACAAATACCACTGTAGTTGGTTATGAGATTATACCAGACATTGATATGAGGTTGTGACATAGATGATCTAAAATAATTATTTGGACCTTGGATTGCATTGAATGAAAATATAAGATGAAAAAATTCATACAACTCACAGATAACTCTATTCAAAATTCTTCTGATAGCTCATTGTTGGCAGACTTAACTTGAGACATATTGACTTGTCACATACACCTGTGAAACTTCCATGTGAATTTGAACTCTACCATTACATAGTTGTGTTATAGTACATAAGTTACTGAATATTTTAAATCTCTTGACCTTCCTTTGCAAAATGTGAAAAATAATAACTATGTTTTTAAGATTTCTGTGTGTGTGTGTGTGTGTGTGTGTATGTGTGTGTATATATATCTATTCTCTAGATGAGGTTGCATATATACATATGAAATACTAAAAAGAGTGTGCAAACTTAAAAGGCTATAAACCTAGAGAAAATGGAACACACATATACACACACACACATGCACATGGACACACACACAGGATTATTTCTAGTGCGTATGTATGCACAGGACCCGGTACAACCTATATTGTCTCTGGCAGAAAACAAGCATTTAAAAAATTTTAGGCATTATCATTGTTATCACCACATAAAAAAATGAGTAACTGCTTTGTTGATTATATGTGTTCCTCCAACAATATTAACTTGCAAAGTTTTGTCCCTTTCAAAGAGCATATTACCACGATAGACTTAAAATATATGAATCCTTAAGAAGAGCAATTGCAGATCCTCAAATGATCCAGTGAGAAAATATTTTATTTAGAAATGTATTTAGTGCTGTATACATCATTCTGGAGCAATTGTGTTTATTCTCCACAGAGCTAGTTTACTGGCTATATTAAATAAATGCATTTGAGAGTTAGTGTTCTTTTTTTAAATGGTACAATTTTTATACCAATGAATGTTCAGTTTTCACTGTGGTAATAGGAGGTTATAATAAAGAATGAAACTTCTTTCACTATTCTTGGCATTTTAAACTGGTCACTAATTATTTATATAAATTTATATTTTGTTGTATATGAAAAAATGCTATGACTTTATTTATAAGACTCGTGTCCCCATTTTAGTTCCACAGGTCTGGTTTCAAATGTACTTGGTTTACAATACCATCAAATGCCTCTATTTACAAACAATAATGCTCAGTTTTACTGAGTATTATATTTTAATGTGTACACCATAATCTGATTGGCAGTAAACTGCTATGAAATATGTTTCTAATTGAACATCTCTATAGAGAATGAGGTGTAACTCAATTGAACAAATATAAGCTAATAATATTTTTTGCCTAGCGATCTCATATTTTAAAGGACTAAAAATAAAAAGAAGTTTGGAGGTTAATTGTACACTTCAAAGTAACATATCCTCATGTTGGAGCTATCAAAATTAAAAATCTAAGAGAGTCTAAAAATCTAAGCATGAACCAGCTTGTTCAGACCAAATTTTCTCCAGAAAAACTAGATAATATGGAGGAAAATACATACTTTTAAAAATCTGCCTGAAAGCACCAGAAGTTTTGAAATGTAGTCCAGGACCTTAAAGGTTATCATTCAGAGAAAAATAAAGGGTAGATATGGGAGCCCAACATTTGGTATCTATTCTCCTTGACAAAATTAACAAATCCAAAAATGGAGGAGGAGAGTTTGAAAAATTAAGTTTCGAAGAGTTAGGAAGACAAAAAATGAAATTCATATCCTGCCAAAGGAAGGGATCCTGGTAGGTTGAACCAGTTTCAATGGATTTGAAAGCCAGTTTTTCAGATGTACATAGAACGATCAACAGAAATTCAAATCATTTTGCACACTCATCACATTAATGTAAGCAGCTTCTAGCTTTAGTGCTAGACAAGTAAAATACATTCTTTCATGGAATAGATAAAAATCAATATTTTTAAATTATCACTGTCATTTGTCACACAAAATGTTAAAAATTTAGTAAACAATAGTTTTTTAAAAGATTTGACCCAAAACCTGGAGAAAATTCAGATAATAGACTGAGACTACAAATATGTATGATTCATATAGCTAAGAAATGTTTAAAATACAGAAAATTTGAGCAGAAAACTAGGAAATATAAATAATTTAATGAGAATTTCAGAAATAAAATACTTACTAAATAAAATTAAAACTCCAAATATTAGTTTTAGTACACTGAACCGATAATTAATGAATCAAAAATCTATCAACAGAAAAGACCTAGAGGACTGAATTATAGAGAGAAAGAACTTTGGAAATTAGAGAAAAGTATGTGAGAGAAGTGGGAGTCACAGACTGATAGGTGAGATCAGGATAGTTGCAGGTTATATGAGGATATAATTTATAATATACTTTTGAAAGTATGAGAGGAGAATTTTCTATATTTGTATATTAAACACTGAATTAGTTTGTATTAATGAGGTTAGTCATATATTTTTGCAAGAGATATTCCACTACTATGATTATGATAGTTTCTAATACAAATTTTGCATTAAACCAAGGGATCAGAGATATCCACATTAAAACACAACCACATGTATTTTTATGGTTATTCGTATTCTCTCTCTCCCCCCTCTCTTTCTCTCTCTCTTACACAGATATATGCACACTAATACAACTGTGTTTAATGTTGTGAGTCCACCCCTTAACTCACTACCTTAATGAGCAGATGACTCTAAATCCTTTTCAAATCATGCAGGATTGATGGATAATGATAGAACAAATGTGAAATGATGTGAGTTTAAAGTGAGTTGTAATGATAAATAAAAGTGAAGTGAGGTATAATGGTAAGTCAATACAGCAATCCTTTTATGTTACTGTAAGATACATAAAGCTTCTTCATTGAACATAAAAATTGGAACCCATGGTACCAGCTTTCACATTTGATTAAAAAAAATAAGAAAACTCTCTTGATTGGGGAAATTCCAGCTGTTACAAAGAAGAGCTTCACTTCTATTGGCCCATTGTTTCTATATGTGATTATACACAGAAAGCTGAAAGATGATTCATGCATTTATAAATTTTATTTGCTTATAATTCTCTATTTAAAACTTTTATAGCCATTTAAGCTATATCTATACATATGTAGTTATCTATTTTATTTTTGCAAACATTAAAATAAGTGGTAAATTTCTTTGCTAAAATATGAATTCTAGGCTCAATCTCACACTTAATCTTTGTGTGCCCTTGTGCAAATTACTTAATAAATCTGGGCCTAAATTTCTTTATCTGTAATAGCAGAGAGTTTCTTCCAGCTTTAAAATTTTATCACCACCAGGCAAGTCACGTGCTACTTTCTGCCTTTTTAGCAAATTGCTTATATTGTGTTTTATATTCACTTGCAATTCATATGTTTGCTTTGATGAAATTAAACATTTACTACTGTGATTCAATTTTGAAAGATATAGATTTTAAAAGAAAGTGAGCCACTTAATAAAAAATAAAAAAGTAAAGCAAATTATCCTTTTGAGGACTATTTGTGTCACCTATAATTAGTTATATGAGTGATAGTGTCGTATGCAGCACATAGTACGTTAACTCAGGGTAAACTAAGTTTGACAAAATCAGAATTTTGTTTTGTAATGTGACAACTGCTACTGTGCTGAGCAGAAGATGTTGCCTGGAGACGAATCACAGCATTTGAAGTTTGATATTGTCTATGAGATTGTCTAAAATGAAAGAACATTATATACCAAGCTGATTATTGCAGAGATAGCTTCCTGCTTTCTGAAT
The DNA here is from genome assembly GCA_004026885.1 of Lyroderma lyra. Taxonomy (NCBI): domain Eukaryota; kingdom Metazoa; phylum Chordata; class Mammalia; order Chiroptera; family Megadermatidae; genus Lyroderma; species Lyroderma lyra. The sequence continues at coordinate 71,078 of PVJL010000324.1, read as the reverse complement.
CAAATTAGGATTATAGCTGGAACCAAAACTAATAAAAGAGAAACCTTATGTTTCCATAAAATAACTGCTAATGTATACCCAATAGTAATAAAAATGAAAAAAAAAATCCTAGTAAAATTTGTAAAATATAAGCTATCATTCAACAAAAATCCAATAATGCCTGAAACTTCTACCTTTGAAAACACAAAGGAAAGAGAAAAGCTAGAAATTACTCAGCTGTCAACCACTGTGACTTTAGATATCAAGTTCTGAGTCATACTCTTATTTTTAACAACTATATTATGCAAAATATTAGACTAGTTTTGAATTTGAGAACAGCATTTATTTTGATCGGATACCTCAAGTTGAAGCATGCAATTCTACTTTAATACACTGAAAAATATTTAATTATTTATTAATTGTTCTGGTAACAGCACATCTTTTGATGAAATTTAAGCAGGGGAGAAAAGGAGAGAAAAACAGTAACACAAATATTATTACAATTTCAGGGGCATTACAAATATATTTTAAATTTATGGGTTTTTTAAAATATTATTGTGTATATCTTCTTGAAAGGTTGTCTACTCTTTTGGTGCTAGTTTAATAAAGGTCATGAATGGTTCATAAGAGTTTTATTTTGCAGTAGTGATAGAATCTCCAAAAAAAAAAAGTGAAAATTTTGCAATTTGAAACTATGTATAAAAGAACAGCACACCAAAACTGTTGACCAAGCGTGAGTTGGTTTTATACAAAACAATCTGTATATCAATAATGAAAACAACATTTAAGAGATAGGATGATATGATTCAAAATGTGATTGAGAAAGATCCAAATGTTTTATAATTCTGTGACAGTTATGTATTTACTATATCAACAAAACTGTATCAGCACCTATTATATACACAGAACTTTTAAAATACTGAGAGCCTAAAATTGTCTAAAAAATTAATAAGTCAATCATTTGAGGGATATAAATAATTTTATAATGATTTTAAACAAAATGGTATATTGGAGTTAAAAGAGCTCAACTTCCAGAATACTGATGCCACATAATCATATTGAAGGAAATGAGTCCAGTATAGTTATAATTTTATTTTTATAAATAACAAAATTATAAAAAATCCTAGATACTATCCTCTAGCAATTAGATGGCTGGCCCACTTACTGGTGAATCTAATCTGACTGTAGCAGATATTGCTGATACAATGCTCTGTGTCATTTCATTGCACATTTCAGGATTCCTACAGGTATATTGTACATACGAGGGCTGTCTGGAAAGTATTCAGCCATGTAATATGGACAATAGAGACTTTTATGATTGAATTTTTTCCGGACAGTCGTCATATTCTGGAAGGCAGATAGCACCAGGTTCATTACTGCTCTTCTCTGTTTTCCTTCTGTGTGATTTTGTTTTGTTTTGTTGTTAGTTTTGTTTTGTTCTGTTTTGTTTTGAGGGTGCACCAGAGCATCTGGTAGTGGGCAAGTGCAACATGAAAGTTTTGGCAAAATGATGCTCTAAGGGCAACTCTCAGCCAGTAGGAGATAAGAGGCAGTACATAAACCTCCCAATGTTCTCATCTTCAAGGGAAAATATCCTGAAATGTATCTCATATGATTTCTCACAATTCCCTGACAGGATTGTGTCCAAGTTACTCACAACTATAATCTATTCATTGACATACTTTATCATTTTAGATTCCCCTCTCTCATCTCCCCCACCTCCTCTTACTTTTCCTATGACCACCTCTAAATGTGATTGTAGCAGATATTGCTACTACCTGCACACAAATCTTTGTCTTATAATCGGTCTGCTCCTGTGAGAAACCAAACTAGGAGAGTAAAGTTTGTGTAACAAAAAAGAAGTTATTTAGGCTTTTGTTTTGTTTTGTTTTTGTTTAGCTTTTTGTTTTGGCTTGGTTTTGTATTGTTTCTCAATGCAATTAAAATAGGAGGAGAAAAAAATGCAAAGTTACATTATATAACAAAATAATACCTAGATAAAAATAGTGAAATATTTTCTAGCTTTCTTGTTCTATTTTTGCACTAATCTACTACGTAATTTTTCAAGTCACTTAAATGTTTTGATGATATACTTCTTAAACTTAAAAAGAAAAACGAGTGAGGATAGTAGGAATAGATGACGTCTAAAATTGCCTTCAGTTTAAAAGGATTATATACTGGAAACATTTTTTATCTGATGCCATTAGGATACATACTAAATAAATTAAAAAGTTTGTTTAAAATGACATAAAAATGACACATTCATAACTTATACATATTATTTTAAGTCATATGTATGTACATTAATTTAAGAATCTTGTGTGTTGCAGAGAATTTTTGGGCATGGGTTGGTTTATTATCTTTCATGAAGCACACTCACAATAATATCTTTCGGGGTTAAAGTGGATAAAAGATTTAAAGGCACTGTTAACAGAGGTGTTAATTATTGCTATAATGGCAATCACATTACACTATGAAAATGTATGAAATAAACATGTTGTAGACCTAAAAATATAAAGACACCATTGAAGCAATTTCTCTGAAGCATCTTTTGTCATTTTTATATTTTCTCCAATATTTATCATGTAGCTCTCCAATAACTAATGAAAGAAAATATTTGTGGCTACTTGGGTTTATCAGTCCTTTTTAAATAATTAAAATTTAAGAAACACATTTATTTTTAATATATTTCATCATTTTATATACCCTGATAATATAATTAATTACCATAAATTAAATAATCAATACGGTTAGAAGAATGTACATGTGCCTTCAGCTGTTGACTCTTATTGGATAAGCAGCGGGTGGTGGGTAAGTAGCCACCCAGATGGATAATTTCAGTACAAGGTGTTCTTTAGTCTAAATAATTTAATCCAGTAAGTCAGTTATCTGAAGTTTTATTAATAGAGTTTCTGCTCTCTGAAGCTTCTAAAACTTCAAGTGTGAAAGGTTAACATGGCTTTAGTTATCTTATAATCAAATCCAGAGAGTATATGTAGCATCCACGTGATGGAGCCTCAGTTGTATCTGTTCTGATAACACATTGATGTTCAAGCATCATTTAACCTTAAAGTGACATTATTAAGAACTATTTTGAAACCTAATACTAAATCACCTGCTTTAGAGAATATCTAGAAACCCAAGATTCTAGGCCTATCATCAGTTATTATTAGAACCCAGGGATGTATTCGGTCAGGAAGCAGCAGAATGAACAGAGCTCTATGTTTCTTTCCACTTGCTCTGCCCAGTGAACCCAAAATGACAACTCCAATTATTAGCTGTTGTATTATTTGGCATTGGAGGTTATATGCACTATAGTCTACATCAGTGTGTAAGCTTAACATTAAATGCTATGTAGAAATAGAACATAAAATATAAATTACTTACCCAGCATGTCAAAATATGATACTTGCTATTAAAAAGATTGAGCAACGTAATGAAAAGTCAGAAGTATAAGGGAGGATATATTTGTGTTGACTGCAATTTCTAATAGAGACAAGGATAAATGTCATTGAGAAAATAACATTTAGCAAAGATCTGAAGTTGCCGAGAGACTATATTAGTGAAAATAGGCTAGGCTATTCTGCAGTAAAATGAAGAGCCAAATCTCAGAGGTCTAAAATTAAAAGATTAAATTCTTATTTGCTATCCATTGCACACGGGCCTGTAGCTCTGTGCTACCTCGTCCTCATCTGAACACAGGCTGGCAAAGCCACTAGCGTCTAGAATATGAAAGTAAGGGGACATGAGAAATTATGCACTACCTCACTGAGGCTTTAAATGAAAGATGACAATACTAATCTGCTCACATTTTACTGGCTGAAGCAAGCCACGTACACAAGCTGACTTCAGGGAAGCGGAGAAGTACAACCCTACCGTGTACTCTCAGGTGGAGAATCCAATTAGTACTCTAATGACTACCACTGAGCATGAGCAATTCAGGCTCCCAGCCAGCGCCAGGACTCAGGTGAAGCCAGTACAGCATTCAACCCGAGGGCAACACTTAGGAAGGTACTGAAGACTCAGTAATAAGAATAAATAATAGGGAGTTCCCTGATGGTGTAGTGGCTTAAGGCTTCAGTGCTGGTGCTGTCAGTGCTGCGGCCTGGGTTTCGATTCCCAGCCAGGGAGCTACCCACATACCAATGAAGCAAAAAAAAAAAAAAAAAAAAGAATAAATAATATTTTGATTCAGTATTTTACAAACCACTAAAAATTAATATGAGAATTTATGATGAAGGAATATCTAAAAATTCTCAAGTTTAAATAAATATGGGATCAGTATGGAGTTCCATGTAGAGTGACCTTAGGGCCCGGGGCAAAAGGAGAGATCAATAATATGTATACGTTTTTTATTGAAAATATTGACGTTTCATTCATCATGGGAGGTTTTACATTAACATTGAATATTTAAAATAATAAATGAAAATACCTTTTATCTTCATTCCTGATAGTTGTGCTGCCACCTTAAATTTTCGTCCTGACACGAGTATTTTACTCACCTCACCCTAGACTTAGCCCTTCATATTCCCACAGGAGTATTGCCAAGGAGACAGGAAATTTAGTAGTTTCCCTTATCTGTGGTTTAGCTCTCTGAGGTTTTAGTTACCCGTGGTCAACCACAGTAAAAAAAATTGTAATGGAAAATTCCAGAAATAGATAATTCATACGTTTTAAATTTCAAGCTGCTCTGAATAACGTGATGACATCTCCCCCCTCCTGCTCAGTCATGCCAGAGAACATGAATGATCCCTTTGTCCTGTGTGGCCATGCTGCGTCGGCTCCCTGCCTGGTAGTCACTTAGTAGCTGTCTTGGTTATCAGATCCCCTGTCTCGGTATTGAAGCGCTTGTATTTAAGCAAACCGTATTTTACTTAATAACAGCTCAAAAGGGCCGTGCTGCTGGCATTTTGGATGTGCCAAAGGGAAGCCGTAGAGTGCTCCCTGTAAGTGAAAAGGGAGGAAAGTGCAGGAAGATATTTTGAGAGAGAGAGAGAGACTGCATTCACATAACTAACATCACAGTATGTTGTTACAATTGGTCTATTTTAAGTTATTTTTGTTCATGTCTTATTTTGACCACTTTATTATATAAATTAAACTTTATCATAAGTACCTATGTATAGGAAAAAACACAGTATATATAGGGTCCAGTACCAGCCATGCTTTCAGGGATGCATCAGCAGTCTTGAAACTCATCTCCCTCATGGATAAGGGGGCTACTGTACAGTGGTTCAGATTATACATGCAAGCTTTGTATTTTCTAAATTTAAATCACATTTTCAATTTAAGGAGTTATTAAACATTAGTTAAACTTCCTATCTCAATTATATTAATTGAGTCATTATGAAGATGATCTGAAAAAAATGCTTGTGTAATATATATTGTTATAATATAGTTTTAATATATTATTCCTACCATATAAGCACTCCATATAAACTAAATGTTGTAAGAAAGAGAAAAATAACATAATTTTCTAAAAAGATAAAGTGTACTGAGAGAGCTTTGTGAGAGAAGACACATATATAAATGGATAATGGGAAGTTTTTTAATGAAATACGTGCACTCCTATTCTCTTTAAGATAGTTGTACTTGTGTTTTTAATATATGCAGAGCACTTAAACATATAATCATATAAAGCCCAGAAAATATAAAAATAAAAATACAAATATCACCAAATTTGATCCATGTACATCAAAGCTAAATATGGTAATGCCATCCAGACAATTCAAAATCTATACCACTATAAAGAAAACGTTTGGGCCTCATTGGAATCATAGAATTCAAGGTCATGGCAGAAGTGTAGAAAAAATAATGATAAAAGATAGTACCTTAATAATAAGGCCAAAGCCTACATATCAAATAAATAGATTTTAAAAACAAAGAAATAGCATGCAATTTTAGTTATTAATATTCGATTTATGTAGGAAGAGTTGAGGCATTAAAGAAAAAGCAAGTCATTGAGAAAATACTAGAGCTATGGCTACAGAGATAAGAATCATATCCAATACTCAAAAAGAAATTTATCTGTTCAGTCTTAACAATTCTGTATTTCTCAAAGAAAGTGCCTTAGGCAGAAGAATGCTGAGTATTGAAAGCCTTATGCTGTATACTCGAGTGAGTTTTCTGTCAGTGGTGAATTACTAATTATTTGGCTAAGCAGGTCTCCAAATGCTACTTTGCACTATCCTGCAATATTCATAAATGTATAAATCAAAGGGTCTTTCCATGCCACATTGAGAAGGAATTCACTTCATAAAGTCAATAGGCCAGGCAGAAAGAAAGTCAAGTAAAACGAGTTGAGGAATAAAACAGAAGTTTTAGCAGGCAAAATAAAATAATAAGCCCATTAAAATGCAATGAGGTTTAAGAGTCACTGTTAATGATTTGAAGGAACACTAGCCCATCTCATCTGCTTGGTTAGAAGTTGTTATTATAAAAAAAGAGGAACTACCTCATGGATCACTTTATATCTGAGAAAAATGAAGAGAAGATCAGGAGGGAATGACTATGGAGACTTGTCATGACAAATAACATGAAAAGTAAAATTAGAAAACAACTATTTGAACAAAGGAGAAAGTTCTTTTGTTAAAGTAACATTCAAAACCTGTTTAACATCCAGTTTTACATGGCAGTAAAGAAGATGCTAAAATGGCCTAGACGCAAGGGTTTTCATTTTTATTTTTAATGAAAATGTATTGAATACTTAGAATTGGCCTGGTGTGGTGCTAAATAATTTATAAGCATTAGTTCATTTGATGCTCAAAATTAGGAAGGTAATGCTATGGTTTTCATCTTGCCTATAGTAATAATTTGAACTTAGATCATTGACAGGACTTACAAAAAGTTACAAAATTAACAAATATAGAAGCAGTGTTCTTATTACAGTTCTGGAAGTCATGTACCATTTATATTACACTATACATTCCTTTTCTGGAAAATATATCTATATCTGTTTCCATCTATGTCATAGTATATGTATACACACACATGCACACACATATATCTATATATGTATCTCTATGTAGCTATTTATCATCTATCTACTTGTAAATCTTACTGAACAGCAACGATCCTACAGTACAACTTACCTCCTTCAAGTGTCTTATTTGTAGACTAGGAAGGTGCCATTAAAAAAATACAGTAAGCCATTGGTGAATAATTCAAAAGCTCAGATGTGTTGCTCTTCACTAGAAGGTTCTTGTAATTTTATCACATAGAAAATCAGTGCTTTGAGTGGACTGTTTAGTGTTTTTTGCTGTGGCTGACATATACTCCTTCTGCAAGAGGGGTTTGGATTCTTCCAGATAGAAATGAACGTGGAGCTTGGCAAGAGGGAAATTTCTTACAAGTTGGTATTTCAAGCAGAGGGTGATATTTCTTACTTATTGGAATTCTGAAACCTCCCATCTTACCCAGAAGGGGCAGAATAACCTTATGTCCAGTGGAACACTTATGAAAGACTTTAGCACAGATAATCGGGGGGATGGAAGCTTGCAGCATCACACAGCAGTAGGCAGAAGTTTGCGCAACATTATGGAGAGAACGAAAGTTGCTATGAACACTGGGAATTTTGTATACTTGAATTGTTAGCAGTATTTAGATCTCAGACAGATTTTTCTCTCAGTTTTTATTGTTGATGGTGGTGATTGGTTGGGCTTTTTATATTGTTGTCTTTTCCATTTAGTTTTGTTTAATTATTATTTTTGCTTTCCCATGTCTTCTCAATTTAAGTTTTGGTTTTTGTAAGTTCCTTAACAAATCTTGTTCCAGATAAATTTTGGCTTGTATGGGCTCTGTCACTGTAGTGTGTGTGTGTCTGAGTGTGTGTGTGTGTGTGTGTGTGTGTGTGTGTGTGTGTGTTTATGAAAAATCAGGAAACAGAACCCTGTTTTAACAAGCTACAACCAATGTAAACTTTAAAATCAGTCTGATTTACTAATGAAAGAAAACTTGACACTTGCTGGACTTTTTAAGATAAAAATATATCCTATAAACTAAAATTTCTGTATCACGGACCATTGTGTACTAGTTATGTGATTTTACACACCACTAGGCTATGAGCCCCTCAGAGTTAGAGACTGTGTTATAAGTCATAGATAAATATTTTTCTGACTTCTAATGACATATATAATTCATTATATGAGGGATTACATTGATTAAACCTTTTTATAGGACAAGAGCATAAATATTTATAGATAATCCATTCAACCATGTATTAAAAAAATGGCACACAAACACCAATAAAGGCAGTACCAATATTTATAGCTACATATTTGACAAATATAAATGCTCTTTTTCTTTTAAAGTAAACATGAGGGATTATATTATGAAGACTGTCCTGAATTTATTATTACATTGACCTGAATATCCTATTACAAGGTTCCACCAGACCCCTGGATTTGGGAGGGTAGGAATAGTAATAAATACCCTGCATTTTAGGATATGACAGACTATTTTATCTATCCAGGAGACTTGAAAACAGCACCACTTCCATCGTCTGGTAGAGATTTTTATCCTGTGCCCCTGAATGCCTTGGTTTTGCATTTTTGAAGGGTTCAACATCTGGCAAAATGTGGACATTTATCACTAGATACTGCCAAACCAAATAAATGAGAAAAAATTATTCTTTGTTATTTAATGTGTAGAATCTCTTCATACTTATTTCTCCTAACCTTGGTCACTTGCTTACCATGTTGCATGTTAACATTCAAAATACAGAAAATCAGATGTCACCCCAATAAGTCTAACAATAAAAATGAATTAAAAAAAAACCAGAAAATGAATATATTTAGCAATGTTGAGAGAAAAAAAATTAACCAGAAGATTCTGAAAAAATTAAATAATATAAAATATAGGTAGAATAAAATTTTTGAAAAGTTTTATACAAAACCTTTATATGACAAATAGGAACAAATTATAAACAAAATAAACCAATTTCAGAGGGATGGTTTCCAATAAAGAAAGATGAATATTAGATATGATCCTTTGGGCGGTATCCACAGCAAAAGAGAAAGGCGACTTTGGAATCAAATGAACTGGAGCCAGAGACCTGTGATGCCGAAGTTCTCGCTCTTCTACCACAGGACAGCCAGCTTCAACTTGCTAAGTCAGTACCCTCATCAGCTTTTAATAGTGAGTGTCTGGTAATCGATGGTAGTGGTAAGTTCTACAGTTTTGTATTAGGTGTCAGTTAAGAGAGGTATTTGCATTAGCCTTGCAAAATTTCTTGAACTTTTGAGTAGTAAAAGTTTGTGAATAAAGAACTAAATTAACGTTAATTTTCCTCCTCCCTGTTCTCTTCTAGTTGTAATTCGTAGACAGCAGTATGAAAACCAGTTTGTTGATAGTAGAAAACTCTATTTACATGTTCATGTTGTTGTCATAATAATTACTGTTGTTTTTAACTTGCCCTGACAGGGAGTTGAAACGATAGAGAGAGTGATGAAAAATTTGCAATGAATCAAGAACATCAATGTTTAATATTTTGTGGGCAATATTTAGTTTAAAAAGCTAGCATAATTTGTCTTATCACATTTATAACAGAAATACTCTCTAAGAAATTGTTATAAAATTTTGCATAATTATTTCTTGGAGCATAGATTTCACTTACTAAGGCAGCTGGCATTTTGAATACAGTTCTTGGGCTTTTTTTGTTTGTTTTTGTTTTTGTTTCTTGTGGTCAGTTGTGATTATACCATCAGAAATAGAATATCACTGGACCTAATATCTTCCAATTTTGAACATAGTAGAAAGATTTTTTTTCTTAATAAGTAAAATATCTTATTGATTGAAAACCATAGTATTTTAGCCCATAAAGAAGTTGTCTATTTCCATCCTATACAATTATTTTCTTGTTTAATTTTTCTAATTTAAAATCTTATAATTATCAGTGAAACAAAATGATTGGACCTTATTGTTAAAAACAAAACTTGTTTCCTCTTACTCTCATATTTAAAACTGAGTTCAATCTCCTTGTACCTTTTGCTTTTCAGAGCAAAATCAGTTTAGATTCTCTTTCTTTCAATTGGAGACAAGGTGCTGATCTGTGAACATGGAGAAGTGAAAGACAGATATAAATTTAAAATCTGATAGACAGCATTGAGTACAGTTAGCCAAATACTATATAATTACACTTACATGTGGGATCTAAAAATAAAACAAAATGGAAACAGACCCATAGACACATGGAACAAGCTCATGGTTAGCAAAGGGAGGGGAGTGATGGGTGAAAATAATAACAAATAAATGATGAAAATATAAAAATTATTCTTGGCTCACAGAGCCCTGATTTACTGACACCTACTTTAAAGGAATAACTTTTTTAAAAAGGGAAAGAACTGGAGAATATAGAATTGTAGTTTGTAGATATTTTTTCTTTGTTCAAAACAGTAAAAATGATTTTCCACTGTTTCCATTGAGGAGTAGCTGTCATTCATGTCATTGTCCCATGATATATAGTGTGTTTTCCCTCCCTCCCAAATGATACTGGTTATTTCCACTATATTTCCTTAATTTTACCCTATCTTCTTTAATATATTATATTTTTCTCTTTATCTTTGGTTATGTCTCTTTTTCTATGAGTAGCCCAGTAGTATGTGTGTGTGTGTGTGTGTGTGTGTGTGTGTATGTGTGTGTGTGTGTGTGTGACTGTGTAAGTGTATGTGTTTGGATTTACATGCCTGGGGTTTCTAAGCTTGTATGTGAGGTTGCTTCACAAAAGTTGTGAAATTTTGAACTTAGTATTTTAAAATATATTTTTCAGTTTATGCTGTCAACACTCTATGTAATTTCAACTATATATATATATATATGGAAAACATTTTATTGGGTTCTGCATATGTCTCAGGTATTTTTCATATCTTTTGTTGTTATAATTTCTATTATTCTGTCTTCACACTTACTGAGAGTTGGAAGAAGCACACCAAGGACAGAGCAGAGCACTTGCAAAATTTTAAGGTACGAGGTAGGGTATATCTTTATACTTTCAATGATTTTTTCGGATAGAGGTCAGTATGATTGGGAAACATTAAATAGGTTCTTAATTGAATTTTTAAATAACTACTATTTCAAACAGACTCCATAGTGACTTAAAAATCACAGAAAAAAAGTACATTAAAGCTCACTGTGAAGCAAAATCTAAAATAATGCTGCACATAAAAAAATGCTAAAAATAAAAATAAGTATAAAACAGCAATAAAAGAGGCAGCCTCTATGTTATTTTAGAATTCACCTTTAATAACATTATAATTAACATTGAAATTCTAGAATTAAAAAAATAAAATCAGAAACAGAATGTGATGCTAACTAACAGCATCATGTGATTATTTTTAACAGTCTTGTAAATGTTGATGGTTGTAATGCACACAAAAAATTAAATATAATTTAAAAGAATATTTAAAATTAGCAATGTTATATTTGTTACTCTAGTCTGTTTAGTAAATGTAAGAGTCACCAAACTTGTCATTTCTTTAAAAAAACATTATTAGCAAGCATCTGAATCTGAGACATACAGATATCTATGGATAGCCATTGTCAATACTTTTCCAATAAATTACAATCCGATAAGATAATTTAATAGGAAATTAATGTAGTAGGAATAGCTATAATACAGATCTGGTGCTGTATTTATTAAAAATAGATATTTCTAAAGATCCATGGTATGGAGCTATAAATATGTCCTGAATTATATGACTGAATATTTTAAAGATGGGACTTATCAAGTGCATTTATAATTTTTATGAAGTTTTATAAAATTATTTTTCACACACTTTTTTTCACATCTACTTTAAAATGCTTCAGAAAAAATCACAGGGATACTACTGAGGGTATTTTTCACCTATTTAATACTAAAATGTGATTATTAAATTAAAATCATTGCATGAAATGTTAATAGATCTATCAATGAAATAGAACTGATAATCAAGCAAAACTAAAGAACTACTATTGATAAATTGACATCAGAAATTGATTGATTAGAAATTTATTTTTCTATGGAAGGTGTTGGGAAATTTAGTAAATTTGAAAAAACTAGTAAGACCAAGAAAACCATATAAAATATATATATATATTCATTCATTCATTCATCCAGTCATTTACTAAGTAACATTTATTGATCATCTATTCTCTGCTATGCATTAAGCATAAGGTAAAGAGAAAATTGGATATTGTCCTTGTATATACATCATGAACTTCTATATACATCATTCACACAGATGCATTAGTGTGTGATCCGTTTATCACTAGCCTATTAGCATTTTCCACTATTTCCACATACTACTTCCTTTAAAACAAGGACTTTTGAGGAATTTTATAAAACTGCACCCAATATAATAGAAAGGAAAATTAGAAATTTAAAGTGAAGAGAATAAAAACAAAAAAAAGCTACATTCTATATTATTAATATATATGCCATGTTTCATTACAGTTCTTCCATATCCTTCATGTTCTCTCTCATCATCAGCAATATATAAACTCTATACCCATACAACAAAGTATACTTCTAATTACATTAGGATAAAGGACATTGCCTCTCATCCCCTGTATCTTTCTCCGTATGATAAATACATGTAGACAGATGTATGAATATAGTTGTGTATCTGTATCTACATCTAATATACATCTAATATATTTAAAACTATGCCATAAAAGATTAAAAATGAGTGCACAAAGAAATCACAGTGTAAGGAATGCTGTAAGAAATGAAATGATGTAATTAATTGTGTTTTAATAGCATCTAAATCCTAGTTCTCTTCATTAGCATATGCTATAAAAATTCTCCTTCAGAATTTCTAAACTTCAGATACACTGTGATAAACAAGCTTTTTCTATTCACATTTCGGAATGAACATTGAGCATTAGTTTAGATCAAAGGGACAAAGCTAGTAGTCAGCTGGGTATTTCAAGTCCTAAGGGCATAGGTAAATCACTTAACCTCTTTTAATCTAATATATTAACATTTTATATTTATTCCACAAAGGTGCTTAGAGTTTAATGATATAATGGAAGTAACACACATAGAGCTTTACAAAGAAAGTATTGTTATATGCAGCCCCCAGTAACATTGCCTATGACATTGCAAACTCTCCATGAGTTTGCTGTTCTTATTATCCTCAGAATTAACATGTTCCACATTTTATTAATTAAATAACTACTTTTCACAGATATATCACTTTGCATTTTACTAGGTTGAAACTTCTTTTGTCACATTTTAAAAACTTTCAATCTTGTAGGTAATATTTTTAGGTGTATTGTAGCAGTTCTACTTGCCTGCCTGACAGTTTAATATGGTCTAATAATGACTTTCAATGTGCTGTTGTCTCACCTCCCTGGGGTCATTAACAGGGCTCATCACTCAGAACAGACATGACCTCCACCACAGCATGTTCATTGGCAGCAAGCACAAGGGTGATTTATACGCATGCTTTCTTAATTTATACTATATAAAAACCACAGGATGTCATTCTCATTTACTGAAAGTTATGTAAATGTCAATTATGTAAAATTTGGGAGTTGGGAGTCTTTTGTTTCATTTTGTTTTGTTTTGTTTCCCTGTTTTTAATTTAAACAAGGTTAAGTGAAGTCTGGTTCTTCTTTTATAGTCTGAATATAAATAGTCATATTATCTTTATTGTGTACATTTTTATTGTTTGTGAATAAATCTATGTGACTCCAGGACGTGATGTTATGTTCAGAAGTCTATTTTTCTTCTTTAAAAAGTATTGAATGTGTATCAACTAAGATTAGAACATTTCTATTGCATATATCCAAAGCTGAAGATTGCCCAAATTAGGAGCAATATATATTATCATGTATCCAGGAGATCACTGGCATTTTTGTTTAATGGTATCTGATAAATATGATATGTCATTTTGTAGAAATCATGGTATTTTCATATGTTACAAGTGAATGATAACTATTTAATGTTATTTTAAGATGTGCATTACATATAAACAATACATTTGTCCTTTAAATTACAAACAGTAGTATTAATAGGATTGATGGAAATCAGATTGCAATATTATTATAACTTGAAAAGTAACAGTTTGTGGCTGTTCAATACCTAGTAAACCCCTGCTAGATGTTTAATGGCAGGGCAAAACAAGGCTGATATATCAAATAATTATACCTGTAAGGATGTGATAAGAACTATGGTAGTCATATGAATACATGGTATATAGAGAGTGCATTATAGAGAAAAGGTTAATGAATTCTGACTGGGGTTAGTTGGGGAATATTGGAAGGAAAGAGAGGAAGGAAGAAAGGAAGGAGGGAAGGAAAAGACTTTTATCCTGGGCCATGAAGTATAAAATTTGAGTGGAAGAGAGCATGAAGAAGTATTCAGTAAATACTTGTGACAACCTGTCTACATCTTGAAGTCCCTGTACTGTTATCAGTCAATGCACTTGTTCAGGAAAATAAATTTCACCCACACATCTGCACATGTAGGACAATAGTCATTATGCAAATCAGATATATATTTTGAGAATTAGTTTTATCCATGCTGGTTGTGGGAACTGTCTTGAAAAAGGCTCACCCTCCTGTGACTGGTACATCAGTAACCTTAACTCTGCGTTCTGGCACCTCCCACAACCTGCGTGACTGGTACTCGGCAGCTAAATATTCCAGTTGAATAGTCTATCTCTAAGATCTAACTAACAAAAATGGAACAGATGACCCGCTCCCCCAAAATTCTGCAGCTCAAGTATTTTTCATCTGTCTAGATTATTTAGACTTGATAAAGATCTGTAATAGACAAAGGCAGACACAGTCAAACCCTTGTTTCTCTCTAAGAATCAGCACACCTGAGACATTTAACAATTCCTCTATGCCTACAGAAAAATTCACAGAAAAGTAATTTATCTCTGAAACCAGAGTATCAGACAATGAAATAGGTTAGACAAACACCTTAAAATAATCAAACTCAAATGCTTAACCTCTCTAGCCTTATGTATAGTGTGAATAAAAAAGCCAACATAAGCAGTGGGTACATACGCAATATAGCTCTAATCTGAGGTTAACACATTTAGAGGCAGTCTTGATCTGTGTAGAATTTTGAAACTTCATGATGGATAGAACAGCTATCGAGGTGTACATCAAAAT
The DNA here is from genome assembly GCA_004026885.1 of Lyroderma lyra. Classification (NCBI taxonomy): domain Eukaryota; kingdom Metazoa; phylum Chordata; class Mammalia; order Chiroptera; family Megadermatidae; genus Lyroderma; species Lyroderma lyra. The sequence goes on along the minus strand of PVJL010000324.1, from coordinate 55,997 downwards.
ATAGTTGTCTGCACTGAAAAACAGCCTGAACAATCTATTGTGAACATTAAAGAAGTCCTCATTGGCTTATGGCAGTTTGTAAGTCAAAATGACAGCTCCTTGCTTGCCACCACTGATGAAAGCCAAAATCCAGGCAGACTCCCTGTCTTTTGCACCCATTCATCATCAATTGTTTAAAACAATAATGGTTAAATTTTAAAGTATTTCTTGAGTGCCTACTACTTAAAAATAATAGTTAAATTTAAAATTACTTGTTGAGTGCTGACGACGATAGCATGTGTTGCTGAATAAATATTTCTAAATAATATAAATTAACCTAAAAAGTCAGTAACTTTTTCCATTTTTTCTCTGCCTTTTAAAAACCCTGTCTATTCACTTAATATCCTTGTACTTACTTATAATTCACTGTACAGCTTCACTGAGAACACTCTCTTTAATAATAACTTGATCTTTTATCTCTAATCTTTGTGTATGCAGTATTATAATACATATACTAGCAGTTTGTTATTCCCCAGGAAGGCTCTGAGACACTTAATAAAACTTGCAAGATGTCATACCAGTGTTCTAAGCACCAGAAATAAGTGGAACAGCACTCTACCTGGAATAAGTGTATTTTAGGCACCATGGTCGGGCTCTTTTTTATGATATGCCGGGCAGATGTGCTAGAATGTACAAAATGGCAACTTTTGCCCTTTAATGTAAGTGAGACACTAACTAGTATGTGTGTCTGGTGTCTATCTACCCCTCTAACTTTCCTTGCTCTCTCATATGTTCTTCTACCTGTGAATTAACAAGACCACCCTCAGCAAACCTGGATACATAAGCATCTACTGTGAGAGTGGTCTTCAGAAGATATTTCCTGTTAAATAGATAGCCCTCTTCATCCTTGAACTGATATTAAGGAGTTGAACTGCTCTAAATACTATAGATCAGAGCTGAGTAAGATGTAGATTGTGGTCCACTGGAGGACTACCAAGCAATTTTGGGGTGTTCAGCTGAATTAAGAAAAAGTGTTATAGCAGATGCCACATTACTCCAGGGCCTAGCGGCTAGGCAATTAAACATAAAAGAAACACATTTTTCACACACACACACACACACACACACACACACACACACGCATAGCTGCTAGAGGTGAGAATTGGCTCTTCACAATTGAGGAGGCTGTATGCACTTGAGCAAGCAAAAGTAACTAGTGGAGAGCAACACTTGGAGAAATTAGAAGTAGCTCTTGATCTGAAAAAGTCTGCCCAGGCCTGCTATATAGACAGATAAAAAACTTAGAGTTTCTTTGACAAAATACGACAATCTACTAAATGCACAAAGTCTTCTTTTGAATGATTTTTATTTTTTGTTGAAATTGGAAATGGAGCTGAGAGTTAAGTTCAGGTCACTGAAGTATATAATGGTGGAAAAAATCAGCAGCTTAAGAGACCCAAGAGACAGTAAAAACATAAGCCCACATACTGTAAGGGTTTGCATAAATCTGGGATTGAACTCCCACGTTAGCTTAAAAAATTCTTAAGGTCAGTGAAATCTGAGCAGATATCAAGAGGCAGGGATGCAGTCATTACATTCTGTATTGTAATAAACTCTAACATTGGCAATGTGCTCAGTTCAAGTGTCTGAATCTGTGAATTCTCCCATTCACAATTTAATTACATGCAGCCATTTTTCAGAAAGATGTACTCCAGAGTAACCACTACTACCTGCAAATGTTGAGGTCATGAATTTCATGACAAATAGAAGTCAGGATCTGTGTATGAGTGATGTCTGCTTTGGTTTAGCAACTCAAAAATCAGCCAACCTACCATCTGTTTTTCCATAATATCCCCTGTCTTGGCACACCTCCCCAACTTCTACTACATTTTGTTTTAAATTTTTCATGCACAGCTTTCAATCCCTTGTTGTTGTTGTTGTTGTTGTTTAATACAGGTAAATTGCTAACTTAAATGCTTTTTTCTCTGTTATTGTTGTTGCTTTATTTACTTCTACTTTTATCTCCACAAATACAATTGACACCTAATTTCTGGGCACAAAATAGAATTAGGATTGTTAAATTTTCTTCCTCACTATAGTTTAGTGTGCTAGAGCCCAGATTGTGTAGGAAGTAGAAAATTACACTACATAAATACTGTTTTTAGCTAAATCTGAAAATTAAAAATGTGGAATCAATCCTAAAATTCATTTTTATGTTGTAAATTTAATCCTACCTTTCATCATGAAGCACAGTAAGTCTTTATTTTAAAAATGTGAATAATTTTGGCCCCTTTAGCCATCATCATCTGTCAATCTATGGCTTAAAAATTGCTTTAATAAAATGTCCAATTAAAATTTAGATGTTTTTAATGAATATTAAACTAATAACCACCAACTCCACAGTTGCATTTTAATGAGAGTTGCTTTATATGCAAGCTTAACCGTTTTGCAATGCAAGATCTTTTGCAGTCACTTAACCCTTCAAATTACAGACCTTTATCTTAAAATGTTCATGAATAGCTACATTAGAGCATTATAAGATCGAGTGAAATAATAACAGTGCAGAGCAAGAAATCATGAAATATGCTCCATTAATTGTAAGAATGTATAGTTTAGCTTGGTTTCCTTAGGACTAGATGGAGATTCATTACTAAAATTTATGTTTTCATCCTCATTTTTATTGTCAAAACATTATTGAAAATGACATATCACTTTAAATTAGAAATAATAATTAAAAATATCATTGTTTTTAAGGTGTAAGAAGTTTTCTTTAGGAATTAATATGAGTCATTTCTCTTTAGATAACCTCAAAAACTTATTCTACCCATACCTGAGCTGCAGGTGCTGTTCATGCCTCATTGCTTTGACTATGTCAGTATGGATGATCAGGATATACTCTGAAGCTGAAAGCCTGTGTCAATTAACTCCACTACTGCACTAAAGGTCTTTATTACTGTGTGAGTTCTATTGGAATCACTGTTTCACATCATGTCTTCACCATATCCCGCATTATTTTCCTGACACTGATGCCAGTGCTTCTTATTTCCCTGGCCAAGTTATAGCTTAGCTTTTCAAATTAAATGGCAATAAATAATAGGGCAGAAAAGAAAACATTACAAATATTAAGAATGCTCAAAGAATAACTGTAGAGAAAGAGCAAAGGAAGAGAGGGAAAGAAGAGAGGAGAGATTCAACTGCACAAAGGTGAAGAGAATGATAACTGGGATTCTAGTATTCCAGTTTATCTTGAGTTATCTGGAAATTGGCAAAATAACCCTAAGTCTGAAGTTGTGAGAGGTTGTAAATTTGAATGTGCATAAATTGCTGGTTGATACATTATATACCATTTTTCATTGTGTTTTCCATTTTGTCTTTGGTGTAACTAATTGTTTTCTCTGTGTTTCAAGTTTCGTTATGCTTATATTTCACATCTATCTATCTATCCATTTATCTGTTTTAACCTACCAAATTTGAATACTGAAGGCCATAGCCTCAAAAATTTATCCTCCTTGGCCAAAGAGTACTAATGCTTTCTTTAATTAATAAATTAATTAATAAATAATTTGTTTTCAATAAATCAAAAGATTTCCACATCTGTACTAAAATTACAGGAAGTGTTTTTAGTTTCGATCTTTAAAATAAATTTTCTTAAATGAGTACTTAGAATAAGGCCGGACTACCAGATAAAATCCCTCAAGGATATTTTTATTGTTTATAAAGTTCATATACTCATAAAATCCTCATAAAACAGGGAATATGTAAAATAAAACACCAAGAATAATTTGTTTCAAATTAGAACTGAACATTTAGGCTTCAAAACTTAGAGGCAGGAAGGCAATCAGGGAGGAAGGAAGGACAAAATAAGGAAGTAAGAGAGGAATAATGAAGAAAAGAAAGAAAAGGAAGGAACACCTATCTCTTCATTTACACTTATCCACATAGAATAAAGGCAAAACCATGAAACTTCAAAACAAATTTTATTTTCCTTGTTGTATCACAGCCAGGCATACACAAACTTTTTATTATGTTTACTTCCAGCGAGCACATGTGCACATATTAGGCATAAAAGTTGAGATTTATTTCCAATTATAAAATTCTCTTTTCTGTTATGTTTCTTGTGTAATAGTTTAGTGGTTAGTGGTTCTCTGAGGTATGGGGGGAGGGGGATAGGAGAGAAGGAATGGGGTCTCAAATATATGATAATGGAAAGAGAGAGAACTCTGGGTGATGAACACATAACACAACACATAGACGATGTGTTGCAGACTTGTACATCTGAAACCTATGTAATTTTTACTAAACAATGTCACCCCAATAAATTTAACAACTAAAAGAAGAAAGGGAATTGACTAGGTCTAGAGCCCTATGTTTTAATTTAACATGATACCTGTGGGATCCAAGAATGTTTCATTGTTCTCCTTGGTTCATGGTATTCACCCTAATAAATATTTTCTTATTAAAAATAAACCAAAAATCCTACTTGAAATATGTTGGCAACTTCAATGTGAAATACTATTTCTAAGAACATTGAATTCATCAATACTAGTTTGTTCAACAAGACCAAGTAAATAGTAAACAAACTACTTTATTCTTTTTTGTTGTTGTTATTTTGTTTTTGTTTTTTTTTCCTTTGTAGGGGGTATTTCCCTGGCTGGGGATCGAACCCAGCCCACAGCATTGAGAGTGCTGAAACCTAGCCACTACACCACCAGGGAACTCCCTCCTACTATTCCATTCTTGATAATGAACTTAAGACCATCAAAATCTTGACATGCTCTTTGATTTAGTTAGGCCTAACATTATATCTATTAATTTGCAGGGGAAAAAAGGTATATTCAATTAAAAATTTTAAAATTCTGCAAGTGACTAATTTTTGCACATAAAATACTCAGTATTGATGTTTATAACATATTTGAAGCCATTTTTTATATACGGTATATGTTATTATATGAAAATAGTTTTAAAAATATAAATAAATTCAAGCCTGAAAATTTTAACCTAGTTAGGATTTCTTATTTTATTACATTAAGTATGGACCTTCTACATAGAAGAGTATGTGAATGTGAGAAAGAGAAAATAATCTATACCTGCCATAGAAATCGTGGCACATATAAAGAATAATTGACATAATTTAGGCCAGGGAATAATTCCCTGAAAGATGATGTTTAGGGGCTACCGAGGAGTGGTTTAAACAGCAAAGTAAATAGCATGTAAAAAGTCATTAGCATGAGAAAATGCTAATAGGAAGATGAACAGTGTCATCAACGGTTAAGTTGAAATTGAGAGTAGTATAATAAAATGTGTTTGATGAGGAGCCATATGTTTCAAGCTGAAGAGACAAGCTATTACCTTATATTCATTTAAAAATAATTTTTGAAATTAAGTGCAAAAATTGAGCAGTATTCATACCAATATAAATTATTTAATAAATAAATGAATTCAGGATAATTGACAAATATCCAATGCATAAAATTTCCAAATTATAGAGATATAAAGATATTCTGCCCTGAAGAAAATAAAGAGTAAGTTCTCATTCCTAGATGTGGTCTGGCTGTGTTGACTTTCTTTCAAAAAGAACAGCATAGAATGGATAAAAAAATGTGACAAACACTACTTTATCCAGGTGCTCAAGTTTAATATCAACAATATTAAATCATGTTGAAAGTATGCACCCTTGAAATTAAATGCTGAGAACACACTTTACTTCTGTGGTCCCTTTCACAAAACCAATAACCCCGGTATAAATATGAAAATAATACTAAATGATCCCAAACACAGGAACTTTCTACAAAATACCTGCTAAGTGTACCACACAGTTACCAAGATCGTAGAAAAACAAGAACAAATTGTCCCAAGTAAGAGGCGACAGGACTACTAAAGGTAATATGACGACTTACATGGAACCCTAAAACAACAAAAAGACATTAGGTGAAAATTAAAGAAATCTAATAAATGTGTGGACTTTATATAATAATAATGTCTCAATACTGGTTCATTAATTTTGACAAATGTACCACACTAATGTAAGATATTAATAAAAGGAGAAAACAGGTAAGAAATACGTGAGGACTCTGTGTACTATCTTCACAACTTTTTTGTAATTTAAAACTATTCTAAATTAAAAGATTTATGTTTAAAAATGAACACTAAGAGACAAAAATCAAGACAATATATATCCCAGGAATCTTTTAAGAAATTGTTGGAGTAATCAGAAACAAAAATGACTAAGGTTATATCAAGGAAAATGGAAAAATGTAGGTGGAAAAGAATCACATCTCAGGGATAAAATGTCATGACTTACTGGTTGAATTGTGGGGTGATGTGGGAAAGGGATAAATTTAAGATTACTTAAATGGTACCAGCAAGAGTGTGTGCTACTGATATAATCTGCTCTGATTAGACAAATATGTTAGATAATAAGGGGATTTTGAAGGGTAAATTTGCAGGTCTGTTTTGGACACATTAATATATTGTGAGTCACATATATAGGTACTGTATATTGCATATGTGATTTTTAAAAAGTAAACTGAAGTGTTTTGAGTTGGATATATAATTTTTGTGTCTTAAGAATATATGTTATTTAAACCATGTTATTGAGTGATGTATTTTAAGAAGATTATGTAGGAACAGAGAAGTAGAGAATTCACGGTGAATCCCTGAAGAAACCCGAATTTGTTATTTATTTGAGTGAAGGAGTTGAAACCAAAAAGAAAACCACAAAAAATAGTCAGAGATGTTGACATATCACACACAAAAAAGTAATAGCATGCAAGCTAAGTAGAAGAAGACATATTCAATTTCTTTTTTTTTTAGCATTTTAAAAATCACAAATTTTGTGACTTATTTTCTGAAGAAAACAATACATGTTCACCAGAGATATTTGGACACATATAATTACAACAAATAAAATATAATTACAGATAATGGCATAATAACAAACACTGTCAGTATTTTGGTATATATCCTTTCAGTTTTTTGTTTGTTTTCTATATACATACACACATACACTTTTTTTTTAACAAAGACTGGCTTCATGTTCTGCACCAAGTTTTGCATTTTGCCATAAAGATGTTGCTGTCTGGTATCAAATAAACCACATTCATTATTGCTGACAGTGGAGAACTCCAAAACATAACATACTATAAATAGAGGGAAGGTTTTATTTAAGAAAGTAAGAGGTACTGAGGAATATTTTTCTATGCGAATGAGGAACTCATGTCATGCTAGAGAGGTGAGGTCCTTGGGAAAGTAGGGATGAGGTCACGTTTACATCACAGGTGGAGAGTTGTATGGCATATCTATTTTTATTTTGTTGAGGAATCACCATACTGTTTCTCACAGGTGCTGCACGGGTTTGCAGTCCCAACAGTACATAAGGGTTCTCTTTATTCCACATCGTTGCCAAAACATGTTATTTGGTGACTTCTTAATAATAATAGCCTTCCCAACAAGTGCAAGGTAGTATCTCATAATTTTGATTTTCATTTCTTTAATGATTAGTGAGGATGAGCATCTTTTCCAATGTCTTTTGGCCATCTATATTTCTTCTTTAGAGAAATGTCTTTTCATATCCTCTACCCATTTTTCAATCAGATTGTTTATTTTTGTTATTGAGTTGCATGAGGTTTTTATATGTTTTGGATGTCAGCCCCTCATCAGATATATCATTTACAAATACAGTCTTCTATTTAGTGAGTTGATTTTTGTTTTGTTGAAGGTTTCCTTTGCTGTACAGAAGATTTTTAACTCAATGTAGTTCCATGTGTTTATTTTTGCTTTTACTTCCCTTCCTTGAGAGGACATATCCAAAAAATATTGCTTACACTGATGTCAAATAATTTACTTTCTGTATTTTCCTCTAGGAGTTTTATCATTTTAGGCCTTACATTTAAGTCTTTAACCCATTTTGAGTTTATTTTTGTATATGGTGTAAAAGAGTGACCAGTTTCACTTTTTTGCATATATGTGTCCAGTTTTCCCAATACCACTTGTTAAAGAGACTGTCATTACTCCATTGTATATTTTTACCTCCTTTGTCATCAGTTAGTTGTTTATGTAAATGAGGGTTTATTTCTGGGCCCTCTATTCTTTTCCATTGATCTTTGTGTCAGTTTTTGTGTTAGTACCATACTGTTTTAATTATAAGTATAGTGCAGCTTTGCAGTATAGTTTAAGATCAAGAAGCATAATAATCCCAACCTTGTTCTTTTTTCTCAAGATTCCTTTGGCTATTGAGGTCTTTTGTGGTTCCATCTAAATTTTAGGATTATTTGTTCTAGTCCTGAGAAGAATGAAATTAATATTTTAAAAGAGAAATTGCATAGGATATTTACCCAAATAAAATGAAAGCACTAATTCAAAAATATATATGCATCCCTCTGATCATTACAGCATGATTTACAATAGCCAAGATATGGAAGAAACCTAGAGGTGTCCATTGATAGATGAATGAATGAAAAATACATACATATATATATATATATATATATATATATATATACACACACACACGCGCACACACACACACACACACACACACACACACATATATATATATATATATATATATATATATATATATATATATATATTTCCAGCCATATAAAATGAAAAATAGAGGCATTATGGCTGGATTTTTTTCAGACATAATATATAATGAAATATTATGCAACAATTAAAAGAATGGAATCTTGCTATTTGCAAACACATGGATGGATCTAGAGTATATTATGCTAAGTGAAATAAGTCAGGGAGAGAAATATAAATACTGTATGATTTCACTTCTATGTGGAATATAAAAACGAAACTAAATAAACAAACAAAACAAAACAAAAACAGAATTAGAAAAAGGGATGGTTACCAGAAGGGAGGATGTGGGGGATGGGTGAAAAGGGGAGGGGGGATATAGTCAATAATAATTGTGATAAGTTTGCATGGTGACACGTGATTACTGGAATTAGTGGGATGATCACAGTATAAGGTGTATAAGGTATAATAATGTTGAATCACTATATTGTACACTAGAAACTAATATAACCAATATAAGATTGTATACAAACTATACTTAAATTTTAAATAAAGGCCCAGGTGGGGAGAATAGCCTTGGCCATTTCTAAAAGAGTGTTATACTTTCTTGTCTGTTTTTTCTTATTTATTAAATTTAGTGAGGTGACTTTGGTTGGTAAAATTACATAAGTTTCAAGTATACAGCCCTATAATACATCATCTGTACATTGTATTGTGGGCTCATCACCCAGGGTCAGTGCTATACTTTCTTAACATATGTTTTTTTAAATTATAAAACATATGCACATTGTAAGAAGATTGAAAAAAATAGTAATCAGAAAATAAGTCCCATGTAATTCTATCTGCCACTTAACGTATTTCTTTTTCTAGTAATCATCACAAAGCTAATGACTGTATTTGTCTACACAAAATATCGTCAATGTTTAATAGTATCTGCTAATGACCTATGCTGTGGTTCTAACAGAAGAAAGCCTATTGGGAAACTTGAGAGTCAGGGGAAAGTAGGAGGTGTGTTACAAAGACTCAGGTAGGTGTCAGGCATGGCCTCCCCCTCCCCCAGGCCAGCTCAGCAAAGAAACAGTCTTGTGTTGGGGCCCAGGTGGCTTAGAAGGTGAGAACTACAGAACAGGAGACTTTGGTGTTCTATTACTGTTGAGAAAGCAAATCGTACAAATGTAGTTTTCTCTACATGCAGAAATAAGAGGGTTTTCACTCAGTACTTTAAATTTTTAAATGAACCGATATTGCTACATAATTGTCCATTTTTTTCAATTTTATTAGTTGTATCCTAATATTTTTTTTCTGTTCTGTGATCTCATTGAGAATACCACATCACATTTAGCCACCATGTCAACTTAGCCTCCTTTAACTGTGACAGTTTCTCAAACTTTCTTTGTCTTTGATGGTCTTGACAGTTTTGAGAATGACTGGATTGGCAGTGACAACACAGGCATTTCTATGTAACTCTTACAAATTTGTCGGGAAATTTTCAGTGGGAGGGTGGTAGAAGACTGCAGAGAACAGAATATTTGAAAATGTCATCTCAGTAATTTAAAAACTGGAGATTATGAGTGAGAATCAGTGGAGGAGAAACACTGTCTTTTTAGATAAAATGAACACCTAAGAAATCTGACTTTAGATTGTGAATGTAAATGCATATATCACCCTAGATCACAACTTTCTGATTCCATTATTGGACTGATAATCATAGGGCAGAAACTAGACTCATAATATTTATGAATATAAATAGAAAAGTGACATTTCAGGTAGAGCTCAGAACATTTTGAAACTGTAATTGGACCTTTCTGTTTCTGTATCAGGTAATAAGGTAACAAAATAAAAGGTTATGAGGTTGAGTTTTGAGAATTTTTGTAAAGAAAAAACTGAACTACAAGGTGGTTGAGCAAAAATTGGTCAAAAGTGGAATCTAATGTCTTAACTGAAAATGAACAGGTTAATGAATATGGATAAAGATACTTGAAAGGACCAGGTGTGAACTATGTAGACCATAGCACTACATGGAGGTAAGGAAAAGTAAAAAGGTCCTCATATTGAAGAAACTTTTGCTTGTTTGTTTTTATAAATAATGCTTGTTGAAAAATAGCACTGAGAAGACTAAAAAATGCTGTGCCTTACATCAATACTATGCTAACGTTTGAATATGAATCTTTTATATATGCATATGTGTGTGTGCAAGCATATAGAGAAGAGCAGTTTTATTAAAGTTTAAAAATAAAACCTAAATATATTTTTCTGTGTATAATGCACTCCCATATATAATGTGCATTCATGTTTTTGGCCCAAACTTTCAGGGAAGAAATCTTTTGTTTTAATTTTTTAATTATTGATTTCTAGAATTACACTTTTAACTCATAAGCATAAATAAAAGAATTAAAAACATTTGTATAGATACAGAATTAGTACTCCCTATGTATAATGCACACAAATTTGGGCAAAAAAAATGTGCACATTATTCATGACAAAATACAGTAATATTTAATGTGATGTTTGTGGATGAAAATGAAAACATCATCTAATATAATAAATAAACTTATTAGATGATATAGATTTTTATTTTAGGTTGTATAGTAGGATAAAAACTCTCCCTTAAATAGGTGGTAAGTATATAAATCAGTAGTAGTAGTATAAATAAAGAGTTTCAGTACTACCAGGAATTCTAAATATATTTTACAAATCCATTTTGAGTTGAAAGCAAATAATTTTATAATCAAAATATAGTATTTGGGTGGACATTTTTATTCTACCTATGATCATTTATATAATAGCAAATACTTATGTCAGGGTGTGTTCCAAACATTTTGATATATTACCAAATTTAATTCTTGGCACAACCTTACAAGGTAAGCACTTTAAAGGAAGAAAAAGAGACCTAGAGAAGCTTAGTAACTTGCCCAAGTTAACAGAGCTAGCAATGGAACTTAATGCTCAACCACTAAGCTATATATGTCACTCATCATGGTTTGTCAGTTCCATTCACTTTTTTCAAGAAAAATAAATTTAGGCCGTTTAGACATCAGTATCTACATACAAATGTCTGTTTGTCACTTTGTATGCTTTAGAGTGACAGCTTTCTAATAAATGAATATTAATTCAGCTGATCTAGTGTGGTTTATTTTGCACAATTACACATGAACACACTTTAAATGTCTTTAATGATTGCTAAAGAGGCTAACAAAAATAAAGTAAAACAAAATTGACATGCAGTCTCTGTGCAGTATTTTTTGTAAGAGATATTAAATGAATTTGCCAAATTTGGCATGTAGCAAATTGAAAGGTCTTAATTTGTCTTGGGTAGTGGTACCCACAAAGTGTTTGCACTACTTATTCTGTATTAAATTAAAAGAGAGTTATAAAAATGTAGTTAATCTTTGTATTTCTTTTATCCTTGTTTTTATTTAGGGTCACATATTCATGAATAATCCAATTCTTTCTCTCCTTTCTCTGGTTTGTTTAGTAGTCTACCTTAATTCTGGTTGGAAATAGAAACTAAAAAGACTAGGTAGATCAAGAGAATGTTTAAGTTTTTATACAGGTATCTTATACTATATTTCCAAGTTCCATTTAATCTTATACTTAGGAATTTTGGAAATTCACAAAACACACACATAAAAATGTATAACTGAATTTATTTTAAAAGTAATTCCTCAGGAGTTCCCTGGTGGTGTAGTGGCTAGGCTTCAGGGCTGTCAACGCTGCGGCCTGGGTTCGATTCCCAGCCAGGGAACTACCCACATTAAAAATAAATAAATAAATAAATAAAAGTAATTGCTCATAATATTTATGTGAGTTTACAAAAGGCATTTACAATACAGTAGTAAATAGCAACTACCTAGATCACCCCAATAAGTCTAACAGTAAAAAATTAAACAAATATATATCATTACACTTCTTGCTCTAGAGAAGGACGTTCATCTGCTTTCCATAGAATTGTGATAAGAAACAAATAAGAAAATAAAAACATTTAATCCATTGTCTTGATGTAATAATCTTTACCAAAAAAGTAAGTACAATTATTATTATTAGCTAAGCCATGCTTTTGTAATTATAAGTAGAACTCATCATATTGCATTTACTGAATACTTGGGTCTCATAAAAATTCTCAGTTACAACAACTGTAATAAAAATGAATATTATTTTTTCGAGTCATCATTTATATAAAAATATAGATAAAAGTAAAAGCTTAAGTTTGTATTTAAACAGGGATGGAAATAATGCAATCGTATTTCAGAACTCAGTTCAGGGCTTTTTATCGACAGTCAGTCTTACATCGCTAATAATTACTCCATTAAGTCAAACAAAACATGTTTCAATACATTTTTTTTATGCTTTAGATGAACTCTCATATAAAACAGGTCAAATGATGGCCCTTAAAATTAATATCTGAAGATAGACTAACATTATCAGGTTACTCTAAGTGGGAGTTGTCAATACTGTTTTCAGATGGAGTTTCTTAGCGATTTTGTTGCAAATACCTCCAGGAAAGGAATCATTGTCAGGAGAGTAACTTGAAGGAAGGAAGTCAGGAAGAAATAGAAATAAAGGACTAGTTTAAAAAGAAAGGTAAGTGGAGACAGTTAATTTAGCTATATTCAGCCTAAAAAAAGAAATATCTATATAACACTTTCTTTGGGCTTTCCATTCTATATCAGAATTTGAATTTCTGAATTCACTTAATTTAATGAAACAAAATTAGTTATAAATATAACCTTAAACAATGATTAGAGATAACTTTTATTTTTTACATTAAAAGTAAAGCAAGTGAATGATGTGTACCACATGATTATCAATTTATTAAACTATGATTTTATCCACTATTTGCTACTTTTTTATTGTAAAATAAGACAAGTTTAGATCAATATAACCTTGCTTTGAAAATTTTCAAATATTAGACATTTAATGCCTGTGCTGTGGCTATTCTTATTTTTTAATAGTGACTTTAATGAGACTAATAAAACTATAATTAATAACTAAATTTAGAAGAAATTCTGATTTTGAATTGAACCATTGGTAATAAAATATTAGAAAATATACCTTTTTTAATTGAAATGATAAATCTAATTTATCTTTGTCCATTAAACCATTGTAAATAAATTATGGGCTATATATTGTATAATAGCACAAATATAATAGCATGTGCTAAGTTAATTATTTTAAAGATGGACTTTAAAGATATACATAAACTCTTAATGTAATTCAATACTTTGACTTTATTTCCAAATGGCAATAGGCATTTTCTAGTATGCAACCAGAGGAAAACAATTTATATGAAATGTTATTGAGATAATATTTTATATGTTTATCATAGAAGAATTAGGGAGAGAGGTTGCATAGATGAAATAACCCTCAGCATAGGCAGTATAAAATAGGAAGGACGAGTTCCAAAAACTTGATTCTGTTAGGACTATCTTCCCTATATAAATACTTTTGTGGTTTTGTTTCTTGTTTTTGTTTGGGGTGGTTCCCTGGCTGGGAATATACTTTTGTTTTTTCAGTATGGAAATTTTGAAATGTTGCTAATCTTACAAAACAATTTTGTATTAAAATGGAGATGCTCCAAAAGCCAGAAATTGTATTTAAGAATCCCATCAAATAAGAAATATGAGCATCAATGAGGAATTATTAGAAAAATCAACCATAAAGCAGTTGAAATATAGTTTCCAATATTTTCATATGTAATAAATGAGATGTCTAAAACTTTATCTGTGACTGTGTAGATGAGGTATTGTGTTAAATTTGTGTTACTGACAATTTCATGCAAATACTAATACTAAATTGTAGCAGTCTTCTGATCTACTCTGAAACATGAACTACAGCTTTCTCCATGAACAGACTACACTAATCTTCTGTCTTCTTTCTGCGGGATTCAGGCTGTTTGGAATTTTTAGAGTCCATGTGAGGGATATTTAGTTTATGTTTTAGGGTTTTTCTTTGTTATTTGCCAAAACAAAAGAAAAAATTCACAGGAGACACGGTGAATGAATCTCAGTCATGTGGGTGGGCATGCATCAAACTCTTCTTTAGGTGATGGACACAGAAGTTTCTCTTTATGATTGCTCCAGAGGAGGACAATTCAATCTTTTTATTTTTCTCTCTTTATTTGAGATGAGTACAATTTTATTCTACTTGGTGAGGGGTCAAAGTTGAAATTACACACCCTCATATATTAAAAAGGGAAATTTGTTTATTCTAGTGAATAAATATGTGGGGCATTTTCAATGCTCAACTGTTATAAATGAATATACTCTTATCAGTCTTCAGACATTCCTCCTTGGAGTAATACAAATCTGTGCGGTGTTACTATGTCTTTTTAGTAAATTTAACATGTAATGAAAATTTTTTCCTCAAAGGATGAAAATTTATTGTGCAATATATAATCTCAAATAAAACAAATTGATAATTTAGAGCCTGCACTCTATAAACCTAAGTCAGGAAATGACATTTTCACATAAGGGTTAGAAGAAAATAGTTTTAAAACCAATTAAGGGTTTGAATGGCATATTATATATTTAAGATGTTGATTGTGATAACATATGATCACAAAATCCTTTTTCTCCTTTAATTTTCTTGAATTTTTTTAAAGTGGACTATTTTATTTCTGGTATGATTTAGAATGCTGCTGCTTAAAGTCTGAGAAAAAGCATTAAAAAGTCCATTTGACATTGCTTCATTTCTATATTTGTTTCCATTAACTAATGAATAACTTGCAGAGATAGTTACATAGTATATAGTACCATCTCAAGAGATTAGGGTTAATACTGATAAATTTCCAAATTGAAATATAAAAATGTACTGTCATGTTATAAAATTTGAGAAAAATTACATGTCATTCAAGAATAGATTTCCATTGCAAATTTTGTAATTTTCTTTAAACAAGTCATATACTCATATTTATTTATAATACTTATTATGTAATGCAGTAATTTCTAGAATTCCATACATTTGTGTTTTTATTTTTATAGCAATTTCTTAGACCAAATGTCATTAATAATTACATTTAAAATTATTATCTATAAGCTTCTATTACATAAGATCCTAACTAAATCTCATTAATAATAATCTTCTCTTTTAGTCACTATGTTTATTTATGCTTTTCATAAAAGCACAGTCTGAGTAAGAAGACATTTAAATATATTATCTTGATTTCTTAGTATTTTTGTCAGACTATTTACTTTTATATACAATTGTGTGTAAGAATACCTTTAAAACTGTGCACTAGAATATTATCCCATGGTAGATTTAAGCTATGTAAATTTCTTAGTTTTGTTCATATCCCTCAGTTTTATTTGATCATATATAGAAGTATTGATTATTCTTCTAAGCAAAAGTACATATATACTTAAGTAAAATGAAAATGAAACTTGGCTTTAATCATTGTCCCATTCAGTCAGTTAGTTAGTAAAGCAATTATATAATCAGTAAATACATGGAGAATACTGATTGTGTTTTATTTTTCCATGGGATCATAAAAATACATTTCTTGTTAATTTATAGTTCTGGCAAACCACTGTTCCAGCTGAATATTTTAGGAAGCTAGAGTTTGGCTTGTTAGGAGTCTCAAAGGGAAAAATAAGATCAATACTTGTCACAGCAGGAGATACTTTACTGTTGGTAGCGTGCTGTAATGTAGTGCTGAGGGTGAAAAAAATTCTCCAACACTTCAGCCTGGCCTTACGTAATGAGAAGGCTCTTGTTCAGAAAACTAAATCATTTTTTTCTGAGAATTTAATGCCCAGATCAAAAGGCTTAAGTGTCACTTTGTAAGTTCTATTTTTATGTTTAGTCTATTTTATAAACTAGATGTATAAAATATGCCAAACCCTTTGTTGAGTACGTGACATAATTCCTACCCATTTTGTATACTGTCCAGGCAATTTGTAGTGCTATGAAAGAAATTCAAGGACCCTAAGCATTTTAAGCTTCAACACACTGCTACTCTAAGGTAGAGGATATCTGATGGTCCTCTCTTTTTTTCCCATCCTACCCTTCCTGCCTCGCTTTAAAAATTACTTCTCCACGTCACTCATCTTCCTTGAATTCAGGAATAAAACTTTGAATTCGAGTAGATATACATGTAGATGTTTGTGGACCATTTTTTTAAATGATGTGTTCTTTCTCATCTGCATACATTTTAATTTAACTTAAAGGTAGCAACAACAATTAGGCTGAGGTCATACTCTTACGTAATTCACCAGTAATCAGAAGTGGAAACAGGATGAAGGACATCTGTGGATGGGTAGTAGCACAGGTGGTAAGTGTCAAGTAAGGAGCTGAGATCTGTGGTCATGCTAAGTTTTTCCAAGGTGTTCAGGCCTAGTGGAATCTTAAAGGAGCTGGTTACAAATATATCAAGTGGCACCAAGGGGCATAAGGAATAGACTGTGATGGGCAGAGTCACACCATTCATTACAGCCCTTTTGCCCAGCTGTTGTAAATGCTATCACTTGGCTGCCATCTTCTTTCGGGTTTGCCACCACTGCAGAGAACTGACTTGGACAAGGGCACAGCCTTCCTGGGATGGTCCATGTCCAAACACTGATTGCAGGAGGAGTGTAAATCACCTTCCTTGGGGGCCCCCATGAAGAGTTCTGATGAACTTTGAGTGCCTAAGAGGTCTGGGTGGGCTAGAGCAACATCATTGGGCTCACAGAATAGTGTGACTTTTGCTTTCTCTCTCCTCTTCCATTTATGTTTATTATTAACAATGCCCCGCACACAAAAATTCTTAGCATGTGCTCCCCACCCAGCTATTAACCTATCACTTGGATAAACTGCATTTTACTGAATTTTGAACTAAACAGGTTTCAGTTGCCATCCAGCCTATGCATTTATTCATATAATTCAGTCACATGACCCATCTCAAACCTTGGTCCTGCAAATCCTGCATTCCACAGACAGTGCTTGTCCACTCTATTTCCAAATGCAACTCTTGAGTAGCGCTATGAGGAGTAACAATGTCTATCTGCTTCGGGCTGTGAGTATATGTGGATAATAAACTGCTATTGCTGTCACCTGCTCAGTGATAAAAAGAAAAAAATATGTACACACACACACACACACACACACACACGCTGTCCAGAACAAAATCCAGCCATAAATGTTATCAGGAGGTGTGTGTGTGTGTGTGTGTGTGTGTGTGTTTGTTTGTATGTATACATATATATGTGTGTGTGTATATCACAATTTATAGAAATTGAGACAATGAGAAGCTTATTAAATTGTCCAGTGATACACAGCTTTAGAGTCTGAAGTGGGGATTTCAACCTCTGGATCTGGTTCCAGGGTCCTTTCTCTTTCTTAACCAGGACACAGCGATTTCGTATACTTTCTGGGAGCTGAAAACTTGTTTTCAGTAGTCATGCATGAATAGATTCAATCCACATGTGAAAGGTTTAGAAGTAATATTGAAAAATAAAATATTGCATGAAACTCTTTTTTCACACTAAGAATAAAAGAATGGTAATAACTTTTTTCTGAGAGGAAAGAGGAAAATAAATAGTAAATGTTTCTAGAAAAGTTAAAAAGTATGGCCTTGTGTTTTACTAATAAAATGAGGGGATAAAGTAAGAAAATAAGGAAGGAAGATAATAGGAAGAAAAGAAGGGAGGAAGGAGGGAGGGGGAAAGAGGGAAGAACAAAAAGCAAATGAAGACAAAAATATATTGCCTGCTGTTTAGCTATAGTAACTTGTATAGATCAATAATATTGATAGATATAGGTTAGATAGATGATAGGTTAGATAGATGATAAATTGGATAGATAGATGATAGATTAGATAGATAGGTAGATAGTTAGATAGAGATAGATAAAATAATTGATTTGAAGTGATTTTTAATGCTTAGGCAAAAACTATGGGAATGCAGTAGAAGCTCTGAGTCCCCAGGTAGGGGAGACGTGTTATACATCTCCACTTAGCTGAGGTGCCAAGAGAAGCCGTGGTATTCGGCATGTGGTGCACAGGCTGTTCTACATCAGCCCGCTGGACATGAAAAGAGGTGAAGTTTGGAACTTACACAAAGGTTTTCACAGTGGCAGAATTGCAGCCAATGTAAGACAGTAAGAATTGGACTGTGGGCTTTTTGCCCTTTTAACTATTCCAAGAATTTTAAACAAGAGACCAAATGATGATGGAGATTAAGAATTCAGTAATACTCATTTTGTTAGAAGTGTATTACATGGTCTCTCTCTAAGAGAAAATGTGACAACCACAAAATCAGGGTACAAAAGTACCTCTTTAGTTCAAGTTTTGAAATATTGTATTCCTGTGCCCTGGAAGCTTCTGCCACCAAAGTCAATGGTAGTATATTTTGTACCAAAAGTAAGTTTTAAGGCAGGATGGCATGAATAAAATTTTGATAGACTACTGTAATTTTGAATAGGCAAACATGAGGAACTTGAAACTACAAATACAAAACTACTTAGTGTCATAGTCTGGAACACTTTAACGTCCTAGTGTAAGACATTGAAATATATTTTTACAATTACATATAGAGTCATAATTTCTTAAGAAAAATGTGATATTAAGACAATCTTGGAGATAATGTATATATTAGGATCTACTGAGGTTTTGGTAACTGAAAAATAACTGCAATTGAAACTCAATGTATAAAAACAAATAATGTGTGCTCTGTGTTTATATTTCAAAACTCTCTGACAGGTGCATGATATAGTCAAACAGATATAATAATGCTATTTTAACTTTTTTATACTGGTTCAATTTAGAGTCTAATTGTATTACTTCAAATATATAGCTAGATCAATGTAGAGATATAGATAACATATATCTATGTCCCAAGCTTCATGTTAGGCCTTGGAGACTGAGATAAACTAAAGGCAAATACTCTCTTTAAAGTCTATCGAGAAGGGCTGAAATATCTTCGTTCTGGCATAAGGTGTACATACTACGATGAGGTCTTTCTCTTATTCGAGCATTCCAAGCTTTTTCTCAATTTCATTTTATACTTCTCCTGAGCCTGCAGCACTCTTTGTTCAGATCTCTACATGTCTGGCTCCTTAAAATCAATCTGGTCTCAGCTTCAAGGTCATATCATTGGAAACACTTCCTACTCCCAATCAAATCCTTAATTTTAAACATTCCATCTGATCATCATTGTCTGAACTTATCATTTTTATTTATTAGATAATTGTATGTTCTCAACTAAAATTTATAGTCTGGTACAGAATAAGCCCTTAATTAAGATTAGTGAATAAAATAGAAAACATTTTGAAAATCTGAAAGAAAAAAAAAGACTGAATGGATAAATATATGAACTCACTTCAGGTCTACATTTTATATTTTGGGAAAGTCTGTGATATAGTAGACACTGTACTAGGTACCAAAAGGATCAGCGATATGAAAGAAATAGATGATTACAGAACCATCTCTAACATCAGAATTTAGCGAGAAATAAAAGTATGCACACATTTGTTATTCAAATACACAGGAATGGTAACATAGACACAACAGTTCATCGGAATACGAAGATTGATTATATGGTAGTTGAGTTAGACCTTAAAAAATTCAACATTACTTTGGTAGACAGGTACAGTGATTTTAAAAATGCAAGAAATGAGAGGGTATGTTGTACAGTAGGTCTTCAAATAACGTCATTTTGTTTAACATCTTTTCATTATATTGTTGATTTTAAAAAATTGCTGGCTGGGGCCACTGCACTGTCTTTTTGTAGTTCATGTGCTCTCCCCGTGTCTCTGTGAGTTTTCTCTGGGTCCTACAATTTTCTACCATGTCCCAAAGATGTGCACATGCAGTGAACTGGCATGTCGCATTGTCCCTGTCTGAGTGTGGGTGTGAGTGTGAGTGACCCTGTGATGGAAGCGCTTCCGGTCCACAGTGGGCTCCTGCCTGTGCTCTAAGCCCCCAGGAGAGGCTCCAGCCACCCACAACCATGAATTGGAATCAAAAGGTTGAAAAATCATGATTGCATTTGTTTTTATTCTTTCTTAAGTGTATGCATAGCTCACATTTATTTCAGTGTTTAATACTAGAAGTGTTTGGAGTTTTTATTTAGAAATTTGGTGATTATTTTGTGACCAGACATATGCCGATGCCCTAGGAACTTAACTCCTTTTAAATCAGTCACCCTGTGGAAAAACTGGTTTCGTTGCATGTTCTTTCATTGAGAGCATTGAGTGAAGACTCCCTGTATTAGTTTTCTATTGCTGCCTTGACAAGGCACCTTATCCTTAGCAGCTTACAACAATGTCAAGTTGTCATTGCACAGCAACGTCTTGTAGGTCTTGACTAGTCTTCTGCTTAATGTCTCACAAAGCTGAAAGGAGAGTGTCATCATGCTTTTGTCCCTTATCTGAGGTCCTGGGGAAGAACCTGTTCTCAAGCTGGTTCAGGTCGTCGACCAAATTCAGTTCCTTGTGGGTGCAGGACTCACTGTTTCCTTCCGTTCATCAGTTAGGAGGCCAGTCTGTGCTCCTGGATGCTGCCCTCCTTCCTTCTCGTGCTGCCCGTGGGGCTGCCCTTCAGCAACGTGAGTTTAAGTCTCTCCTTAACTTAAAATCTCTTTGACTTCCTCTTTGATCACTAACCAGAAAAATTGCCGTTTTCAGTAGGTCAAGTAATTATATTTGATCCACCCACATAATTATAGATAATTTCCCTATTTTATGCTGAATAAATTAATAGCCTTAATTACGACTGCAATAGTCATTTGGCAAGTAGAGTAACATAGTGAAAAGCATTGAAAATCATGGGAGACAAAACTCTGACTACAGCTCCCCTGCTCCTAAAAAAATCTCTAGGAAAATCCTGGATTCCTGATCATATGCCATGGGATAACTCTCCCAGCCTGGATGTACCAAAACGAGACTAAGGGACCACATGAATCGGATGATTCCATCTCTCAGAGAAATTTTATATAACTTCTGAAAGTGAAAAAGAAACTAAAATATGACACTTAAAAAAACCTTTAAATTTGACTTGCCAAAAATTATAATATAACTGAAATATTTTTATCAGTATGACAGAGGACACCTATCTCTCAAGATCCATTCAAGAAGAAAAAGTTGTAACTGACTGTCTGCCTTCTGAAACATTTTTATATAAGAAATAATTAAAAGCATTTTGCTCAAGGGGATTCCAAACTTTTTTTTTCTATCCACAAGGTTCTTTTGCCTTGTCTAATAATCAAAAAGGCATAAGACAGATTAGCAAGAGAAAATAACCAAATTTAATACATACACGTGTATAGGGGCCCCATATACATGAGAGTGTCAGAGATCCCACATGCTTGTTCTGAACCCTCACATGCCAGTCCAGGAAAGTTAATTCAGGCCTGACTTTTAACAATACACTGTTAAATTAAGGTCTCCAAAATTGGAAAAAATGTTTGAGAAAACCCCATTTTGTTCACAATGGAAAAAGTGACTTTGAAGTGGTAAGTTCAGAAGTCATGAATCACTATTAAGTAATTGGGCACAAAGTTAATTACAAAATGTGGACACCTCTTTGGGCAACATTACCATACTTCTTTCAATGACCAATGGATGCTAATATGGCATAGAGTGATTCAGTACATCTTTCAAAAGAGTGATCTATAAGATTAAAAAAAAATGAAATCTGCAGTAACCAAGTAACCTATGTTTGCCTGAGGAAATTAAGCGAATGTTATAGTAAAATTATAGGGAGAGCAATGATCCCTTCTATCCAATAATAATTCTTATAAAAAATGTCCTCAGGGAATGTCAGTTGGGTTATCATTTACCATATATATCCAAAGACTAAGACTATAAATTATTAAATTGTTTGACTCAGAGTTTGGTTCCCAATGCATTATTATATCAAGCTGCCTGGTTCTCAAGGTAGTCTATTGTAGTTGTCATCATTTTAAAAATGTATTCTACTATTTTGAGGAATTTTGCATATAGCTATTAAAAATTGGTACAATTTTGTTTTCAGCAAGATAGGCTATAATTAACTCAAGAAAAAGATGAGAATAAATTTATAGGATTTTTGAGTATATCAGACAATGTGTTCTATAATTCAGTAATATTTATTCATATAAATATTTTGCATATTAACTTATCATCTTTTATCTTACCTTAAAGTAATCCCATTGTATAAGAAGATTACCATAAATATTGCCATGGATAAATAGTAGACCAAGGAAACTTAATACCAAAGATTTTTGAGCCATTTTTTCATAGGAAACTTAAAAAAAGTTGGACTGAGCTTTGTGTAGACACAATTAAACTGAACATTTATAACAGACGTTGGTATTGAGGATACATTACTCTAGCTTTGGAAAATTCTAGCTATCAAACTAAAAGTAGAACCATCTCATTGGTACCATATGGGTGTATTCAAATTCAACAGGTATGTGTCAGCTTTCCCTTGAAGGCATGATGATCATGCTGTGAACTATGAGGGCCATGGTCAATCCTGGGGAACATTTTAGACAAGGGTGATAGAAAGAGTGTTTCTTTCCTATAGGATTAGCTCTACCATCATTTTGGTACAGTGTCGAAGGCACATACTTATTCTCATACACACACACACACACACTTGCCACTATGTGAGATGCTGGATGTGTTCACTAACCTTATTGTGGTCATCGTTTTGCAATATGTATGTGTATCAAATCTTCACATTAGCACCTTAAATTTACACAATGTAAAGTGTATCTCAATAGGGCTGGATGGGGGGAAGGCATATGTTTACTCAGATTACTTCTAATTCTGGGAATATGAGGGGTTGCCAAGCTATTTTCTAAACGTAGAGTGAGGTTCAAAGTGAGGTGCCTTGAAAAGGATTCCTAGAATTCTATAAACTTCCGTGATCACTTAAAATTATTTTTTGCATTATACTTTGTTCCCTATATTCATCCAGGCTGCGTTAAAATTTCAAGCATAGTTTTTGTTATGTAGGAAAGAAATATCCCAGGCTATATAACCCCGTGGCAAACAAACATCAGCGTCTCTTTCCCCATAGCCATTCAGTTATTGTTAAGTCACAGTGTTGATGGCTACAGTATGGGTACAAAATGGTTAAAGAATTTCTTTCAGTTTGAAGAGCAATCCTGGCTGCACCATATGAGATCCATTTTCAGATCTAACCTCAATAAGGAAGTGATTCTCCCTGTCAGAGATAATATGATTTAGTCCTTCTCTTCACCACAATGTGACAGAGAAATATCACTGCATAACACATAGATGCTCAAGGAACACTTGAGTTGGAGAGAAGTTTTTCTAAGGTTAAATTGAAAAACATCCAGTCAGCATTTGGCAAAGCATACTCGTACAGTAGAAAAGCCAGCTCACCCTAACAACGCATTTTTACAGCAGGACTTAAGGTGAGCATTGAACAATTTCCTTATCCAAGGCAGAGAACAGGGTGCAAATATGGCTTTCACAACCTCAATTTCCGACTGCAAACATGTAATGTTATTTTATGTAATAGAACTTACACAAAATAACATTACAAGCCCTCATTTTTATGTATTGGAATCTTGAATCACTTCCAGGTAGACTGTCAAATTCAATCATTTAAAAGTATTGAACACAGCGAATTCGAGTATTTTGTTCTTTCACTCTCTTATTCTTCCTCAAACTGATCATTGTTCTAGGATATTTAATTAATTTGTTCTGAGCTTGTGTCTGGCCAGTGAACTCCTTTGGTCCTATGCTTATTTCACGGAGTTGGCAATTCTGTGTGGCATCACCATGCACTTCCCTTAACATTGCCACCCCCTGAGTGTCATTCCACTTGGCTGCCTTGAGTCCAGCCCTTCAGGTACTGCCCTGTCCTGTGGTCCCCTCTCCAGGATTTGATGGCATTGTGTCTGGTAATAGTAGCCTGTAAATTCCACAAACCCATTGAATGCAGATATCATGTCTGAAAAAGTACCAGAACCGTATTCCAGTTCAGATGGTGCTACTGCTTCCTGTTCTTTAGAAGCCGAGATTGGCTGTCCCACAAGGTATTTGGGCACAAAGCACCCTGTACTCCAGACTTCATATTTTCCTTTGAATTCTGTCACCTTGTCCCTTCTCTATGATGGTGTCTTGTTGTAGATACAAGATTTCAGAGCATTTTCTGAAGGTCAGTATCATCAAAAACTCATGCTTCCATTTCTTATCATCCCCTCTTGGATTTTGATGGCCCAGAGAGTCTTATCTAATACAGAATTGGAGGAGTAGCATATCAAAACAAAACAACAACTTGCTCATCAGTAAACTGGCCCCCAATCCTTCTCTATAGCTCCTAAATGAATCTCTTTTTTTTACTTAAAAACACAGAATCTGATGTGTGTGTGTGTGCGTGTGTGTATACTTGCATGCTTATGTACATACACATACATACACACCTCCTTCCTCTTGTGTATCAGTAATTTCCTCTTGAAGAACGAGGAAGAGGAGTCTAATGGTAACAAATAAATGGTTGAGAATGACAAAAGGCACAAAACAATTTACAATATGACCATATTAAAACAATAGCACTAAGTCAATAAACTGACAGCCTCCAGCATATAAACTAGAAAGGTATCATTACGAGAGAGAGGGGGGTGGAACGAAGAAAGAAAGGAAAGGAGGGAGGCAGGAAGGGAGAGAAAGACACACACAGAAAAAAAATAGGAAAACACTATATGTGTGTTAAAACTCACAGGACCTTAGAGCACAAAGAGTGAACCTTAGTACATATAACTTCTAAAAAATTGTTTAGGATGTTGGGGAAACCCAGAATGAACTGGAGAATGTGACAAAACAGTCCAACTATATTACAATGCCTGGAAGGGTCTCACTGAAGTGGGGGTGTGGCATGGGAACTGGGGAGCTGACCTACATGATGTTGAAGGTGAGTGAATTCTGTAGGTCTGAAAGTAAAACAGACTGTGCATAAGCACTGTATTTGTTAGTGAAGTAATGTCCATGGAGTACATTCTGATACTGCTGTACACACACAGTGAAACTGAGCAATCAATTAAATGGCTGGAGGATGGTCGCATCAGCTTTCTCACTATTCAGAGGGAGTTTACAGATAAATAAGGGGGACTGGGAGCCTGTGATAACACTGGTGTGAACTCGTATTAGTTTAATACAGGTACAGATGATTGCATATAGAAATATTTATACATATGCTTATGTATATATACAAGACATTATACACACTGTTAAATTAATTAAACAAGGAGTCCATTAGACTGTGGTAGCTCTAATGCCCTGGTGGCCTGTGTAACCAAACCAAATCTAAGCCTATAAATAACTCCAGGTTAAGAAATTGAAACACTAAAAACGAACAATCACAAACAGCCAACTAGACTTTTAGGTATAGCTAATAAGTAGTTCTCTTACTGTGTGATCACACTTTGCTATAGAATTTTCTCTCCCAAGCTTCTGCCGGGTGGAACACTGCTACTCACTTCTAGTTTGGAGCTGCCAAACCGGAATTAATTTTTTCCACAAATACACTCTTAACAGTTTTAATATGCCTCGGTTTATTTTTTAACGATACATACAGTATTTCCCTGTTCTGTCAGCTCTGAGGGCCTAGAAACAATATCACAAGAGCAAGGAGAATAACTAGCACTTGGGGCTTGGTTTCTAATACTGTTTTTCAATAGAAGTAACCACAGTTTTTGCAGAAATGGCTGATTCTACAACTGGAAAATACACGAGCTGAGACTAGACAGCTGAAAGAGCTCCCAGTGGCAAAACAGGGAACAACTTGAACAATGAAAAAAATACACTAGACTACTCCTTCAAGTATAAATTGTATAGATACCTTACCCTATAAGGTGGAGCATAACTCCCTATTCCTTAAGTGTGGGCTGTGTATAGTGACTTCCTTCCAAAGACTACAGCATGGAAAGGAGAAAAGGAGTAACAACTATGGAGAAAGCAGACAAATACTACAGTTAACATCCCCAGGAATGAAACATTAACACTTGTACCCCTGATATAATGGGGTGCAATGGCATTTTCTCTCTGTGATCTTCCTTCCAAACACATATACCCCAGTCTAATCATGAAAAAATAAAAAAGTACAGACACATACATTCCAATAGAGGGATATTCTGCAAAGTACCTAACCAATAAGAGGCAGTTCATATTATAAAAAACAAGAAAACTGAAAAATTCTTACAGCCAAGAGGAGTCTGAGTAGACATGATGAATAAATATGATATGGTATCCTGGAACAGAAAAGGATATTTGGTTAAAAACTAAGAAATTCTGAAAAAAACCCTATGGCTTTATGTTAACATTAATGTATCAAAATTGTTTTATTAATTGTACCATACTAATCTGTCAATAGGGGAAACCAGGTATAGGTGTATGGTAACTCTCAGTACTATCTTCACATTTCTATATAAATTAAAAATTGTTCTAAATTGTATTTTAAAGAAGAAATGAAGGAAATAAGGAAGAGAGGCATGAAGACAAAAAGAGAGTAAAGAAATTCCTGATTGATCTTTAAAAGTTATTTATTTATTTCAGTTGACATTCAATATTATTTTATTAGTTTCAGGTGTACAGCATGGTGGTGAGAGTTACATAATTTATACACTGACCATCCTGATTTGTCTGTTACTATAATAATTGTCAAACTATTATTGAATCTATTCCCTAATCTGTACTTTATATCCCTGTGACTATTTCGCAACCAGTTGGTATTTCTTAATTTCTTTATCTTTTTCACCCAGTCCCCCAACCCACCTCCAGTGTGGCAACCATCAGTTCATTGTCTGTATCTATGAGTCTTCGCTGTTTTGTTCATTTATTTTGTTCTTTAGAATCCATATGTAAGTGAAATCACATGGTATTCATCTTTCTCAGTTTAACTTATTTCACTTAACATAATATTCTCTAAGTCCATCCATGTTGTCACAAATTAAACCAAATCAAATACTTTGCTAAGACTATAGATTTTCTGATATATATCTTGCAGTTCTTGGTAATTTGTTACAGCCTGGCAATATTATGGGACTTATGGAGACTTTTTGACCCTCAGTTTTATTGATCATATTTGCATTATTCATAAGGATTTTTTTGTCTGTTTTTGTGTGGAGATCTGTGCTACTGCTTCCATTGTCTTTCCAGAAACACTAGTACTCTTTTAATTATGACTTCAAACATATTTATGTATTTTAAATAAACATTAGCTACACTTTATTACAATAGTTTCTATACCTATCATGTGATATGATTTTCCTGTATAACTATTATTTATCAAAACTCATGGACAATTATTCTCATGAGTTTAAAGACAAGATTGCTTTTTATTTTCATTTCACATCTCATCTCCTTGCCCATCACTAAAAACTTTTTTTGCAATTTGATAAAATCATGTGTGATATTTTCATCAATGTTACTAGAAGGTGTTCTCATTGTTCACATATTATATTTTCAAAAGTAACATAATCGTTGTATTAAAATGAAACATATTTATGTTAATCACAATTACATACTTTGTTTCTATTTTTATTTTTTATTTTCAATTATAGTTGATTTTTAATATTATTTTATATTAGTTGCAGGTATACAGTATAGTGGTTAGACATTTATATAATTCATGAAGTGATTCCCTGATAAGTTTAGTACCCACCTGGCACTATACATAGTTATTACAATATTATTGACTATAATCCCTACACTGTATTTTACATGCCCATTATTATTTTGTAACTACCAACTTGTACTTCTGAATCCCTTCACCTTTTCATCCAGTTCCCCAACCTCTCCTTTATCTGATAATCATCAGTTTGTTCTCTGTATTTGTAAGTCCATTTTTGTTTTGTTGGTTGTTGTTTATTTTGTTCTTTAGCGTCTACATATAAGTGAGATCATATGGTGTTTCTCTTTTCTGACTTATTTTATGTAGCATAATACCTTCCAGATCTATTCATTGTTGTCACAAACAGTAAGATTTTACATTTATACTAGCTGAATAATATTCCATTGTATATATACCACTTCCTCTTTATCCAGTAGTCTACTGATGGGCACTTAGGCTGTTTCCATATCTTGGCTATTGTAAATAGTGATTCATTGACCATAGGGATGCATATGTATTTTTGAATTAGTTTTTTTGGCTTTCTTCACATAAATACCCAGAAGTAGAATTGCTGGATTCTAAGGTAGTTCTATTTTTAATTTTTTATGAACCTTTTTCATAGTGGCTGTTACCAAGTTGCTGTCCCACCAACAGTGTATGAGGGTTCCCTCTTCTCTACATCCTCATGAACACTTGTTGTTTGCTAACTTATTGATGATAACCATTCTGACAGGTGTGAAGTTGTAGCTCACTGTGGTTTTAATTTGCGTTTCTTTTATGATTAGTGACTTTGAGCATCTTTTCATATGTCCATTGGCCATCTATATGTCCTCTTTGGAGAAATGTCTATTCAATCCTCTGCCCATTCTTTAATTAGATTGTTTTTTTGGTGTTGTGTTGTATGAGTTTTATAAATTTTGGATATTATGCTGTTATTAGATGTCTCATTGGTTAATGTCTTCTGTTCAGTACGATATCTCTTATTTTTGTTGATTGTTTACTCTGCTGTGAAAACCATTTTGATTTGACGTAGTTTCATTTGTTTGTAATTTCTTTTGTTTTCCTTGCCTGAGGTTATGTATCAGAGAAAATATTGCTAAGGGCAATGTCAGAGAGTTTACTGCCTGTGTTTTCTTCTAAGAGTTTTATGGTTTGGAGTTTTACGTTTAAATCTTTGCTCCATTAGGGGGTTATTCTTGTATATGAAGTAAGAAGGTGGTCCAGTTTTCATTCTTTTTCTTTTGCATGTATTTGTCAAGTTTTCTCAACACCATATATTAAATACACTGTATTTATCCCATTGTATAATTTTGCCTCCTTTGTCATAGATTAAGTAACCATAGAGGCATGGGTTTATTGATGGACTCTCTATTCTAGTCCATTGATCTATGTGTCTATTTTTATGCCGGTACCACGTTATTTTGATTGCTATGGCCTTGTATTATAGTTTAATATCAGGTAACATGATACCTACAACTTTGTCCTTCTTTCTCAAAATCACTATGGCTATGCAGGGTCTTTTATGGTTCCATATAATTTTTTAAACTATTAGAACTAATAAAATACATTTCAGTAAAGTAGCAAAATACAAAATTACTATTCAGAAATCAGTTTCATTTTCACATACCAATAATGAACTATCAGAAATAGAAATTAAGAAAACAATCTTATAATTGCATAAAAAAGAATACCTAGGGATAAATTTAACCAAGGAAATAAAAGATCTGTACTCAAAATTTTATAGGACATTGAAGAAAGAAATTGAAGAAGATACAAACAAATGCAAGCGTATACCATGCTCATAGATATGAAGAATTAATAGAGTTAAAATGTCTGTATTACCCAAAGCAACCTATAGACTCCGTGCAACCCCTATCAAAATACTAATGGCATTTTTCACAGAACTAGAACAAAACTTTATGTTTTTTAATTTGATAAAGTCATAATGTTAATACAACTGACAATTCCTTGATTTAGGGAGGATCTAATTAAATTTCAAGTTACTCAATAGAATTGAAAATTTAATTTAAATGTAAATCATAGCAGGATGGAAATATGAGACTTGAAAGAGCATCTGCTCAGGTTTTGGACTTTGGGTTTTACATTATTTTTGTTTTGTTTTGTTTGTCTTTGTTTTAGCTAGAGCCTTGCTTTATTTTCAAAAGCTAGCATGGTACTTGATGGCAAAACATTGTAGCTAGAAAAGAATCCCATTGTAATTTGTAGTTTATTTTACCCAAGTAAGCGTACCACAAATTTAAGAACATATGCTTCAGAAAAATCAAAATGCCAAAAAAGACAAACAAAAAAACAAAACAAAACTCAACAAACTTTACATTATGAATATTTTAGCATTTATGCAAAATGAACTATATGCTTGACATATTCTGTTCATTGAACTGCAGGTTCCTATTATAATGACTAGTGACATGAGTAAAAGCAATTGCTCTTTAAACCTTAGAAAAACTTACACATACATTAGAATTTTATACTGTGTGTTCAAATGGATTGGGTGAATTTCAGGGCAGACACTGGCTCCATCTGCTATAAAAAACAAAAACAGATTTTCAGCAAACAATTTAACCCTAGATATCTTCTTATCTTGCCATGTACCTCTTGAACTATTGTCCACCTGCTTCGCTTGTGATGTAAACACAAGATAACTTTCCCATCACATAGGAGAGTTAAGTCTCACAATATATGTTATTGGGTTCAAAGACAGCTTATGAAATAGACATACTAGAACACACACAGATAAAAAATGCACTGAAATTAGTGGCCCTTTATCACTTTGCATCTAATATGCAAGACTGTGATAAGAAATAAAAACGTTCATAAGAAATTTTATAAAATTGTAGATTTCTTTTTTATTTTTTTAAATTGTAGATTTCAATATAAGCCCATATTCATAAATTGTATAAAAAATGAAATCATTGTTCTTCAGGGTCATTCACTAAGCAATTTCTGCAAGTGAAGTAAGCCTGTGCTTTAGAAAAATAAAGCTTCTGCTGGGAAATTAATAGGTTTCAAACTTTTTTTACTAATTTTTTTTGGAAATGTTTTTGGAATTGAAATAGGTTACTTTCCCGCCTTAAACTCTTCGAGATAATCAACAGATGTATCAGTATTTATGTTTTATCTCATATAAATAACACATGTATCAAATGAATTCCTGAATTTGCCTTTTTCCTCATTAGACATGAAGCTTTAATGAAACCAAGGTAGACAGGATTACATTTCTTATAGCACAATATATTATATATTATATTATATTATATTAATATTATATCAGTCTTCTGAATTGTTTTTGAGAAATATCTATAATTTATTTCTCCCAGATTGTGAGGCTAAAATGCCTAGAAATGACTGAGTGATGTTGGGCAGGAGGAAAGAGCCAAGTCCTTGACTGTCGAGGGACAGGGCTGTCATTGTTGGCCACATGCACAGAGAACCCCACAAAAGGGCAAACTGAGGAGCCAGAGCCCTATTTAGGGTCTGCAGGGAATAGTTTGAAATACTCTCCCACCCTCCTCTACCACTGACCATCGATGGCTTCATTGTGTGGGTATCATTTGTGTCCTGAAACAATGACAGAATACAAGATAATGGGAGCCATAAAAATCATGGGGTCAAAACAACAGCATCACCTTTTCACATTTTTGGAGAAAAAAAATTCAGCTTTTTCCATGTTCCCAATAAATTTGATTTTCTTTTAATAGCAATTCTTTTGATATTTTGTGTTAACATTTCCGTCTCAAAATAATTTATTGAACTGAGAGTTTTTGGCAAAAAGATGTTTAGCAAATCTGAACAGCATTTTTTAAAACCTAGAAAACTGACAGATTGCAAATAATTCTTCCACCACCACAACCACCCAAAAGCAAAACTAGTTTCTGTGCACTGTGATTATTTGCAAGATATTATGTGAACAACACAGTAGCAGTATCAATATAGGTCAAAGACTTCAACATGTGTTTCAGTAACTGAACAAAGTGTCCCTATTTGGGCAGCGGAGCAGTAACTGGGCTTTCTTTAACCCTAGTTCACAAAAGGTAAATGAGATTTTTAACAATGGCACAGAGGAAACAAATGCTTCAAGGGATCACGCACATTACATTATTATATATAACTTTCTTTTGCTGCAAAGAATAAGTGATACATGAGTATATAAACCAATGTTTTCTACTAAATTATGTGTATGTGTGTGTGTGTGTGTAAATAGTGACAATTTATGTCCCGCATGTCAAAAGCAAAATCATTTGATAATTTTTTATTCACATGCTTGTGTCATTTAGAGATCATTTACTCATTTTCTAAACAACTTTACCATTCAAAACTATGAAAGACTTATATGGATTAAAAAGATAAAGTTTAACCTTAATGGAACTATTGTCTCAAGTGTGTAATACATTTTATTGTTTTTACATTGCTTACTTGATCTTCAAGCTTTTTCTTTCTTGTGAGTACCATTAGCATAATTTGCAATAGTGGCACAAGTAAGGTCAAACCTGTAACTTTCTTCCAACTCTGACCACTCTGGTCTTTTTCTTTTCATGAGACTTTCCCCACCATTATATTCCCAGCAGAGTTTTTCCAGGATTGAATAGGGTCTTCAGAAGCTGATGATTTCAGAATTGACTAGGGTCTAGGGAAATAGACATTCATATATTATTGAAAGAAGTGAAAATGATACAGTACTGTGGGTGTTCTGTTTTAGTTTGGTTTTAGAGGGTAATTTAGTATGTATATTAAAGTATTTAACCAAACCATTTATTAACAGTAGTTAACCTTGTAGATGTAAATGATTTATTAATGAGATTGGTAAAGGGTGTTTTCCAGTTTTAGTGCCTACTCTCTACATAATTTTATAAAAAGTAAATCTTTAAAGATCAAAATTCATGTGTTATTATTTCTTATGTCATCATTAATTATGATGTTAGATATATATAAACTTTTCTTCACCATATTGTCATTGGTGATATTTTTAAAAACCCAGCATTATTTTTAATTAAATTAAGGAAATATAATATCTATGCACACATACATTTTGCCTGATTCATTTATATTGGCAATTATTCAGAGTACCCCATCATTACTTAGCAACTTGATGTTACTTATTATTGCCTTGAATATGCCCTAGCTTTGTGATTGCCCAAGTACATTTTAAAAGAATATGTTTTTGAATAGAATGTTCTATAATAGCTAAAGGTAGTAGATAGT
Source organism: Lyroderma lyra (assembly GCA_004026885.1). Classification (NCBI taxonomy): domain Eukaryota; kingdom Metazoa; phylum Chordata; class Mammalia; order Chiroptera; family Megadermatidae; genus Lyroderma; species Lyroderma lyra. The sequence goes on along the minus strand of PVJL010000324.1, from coordinate 22,732 downwards.
ATAATCCAAGTTTTCTAGATTTTACTGATTTTCTTTCCATTTCTTCTATGAATTACTAAAAAAAAAAGAGGGGATCTCTAATTATAATTTTAGATTTGTCTATTTTTCTCTCAAGTGATACTCCAAGCATTTTCACACTGTTTTGGTAGGTGTATACATTTAGAAATTTGTATTATTTTGGAAAACTGACCCCTTGATGATAATGTAATTTTACTTTTTTTCTCTGGGAATGTTTCTTGTTTTGAAGTATACTATGTTCGATGTGAATGTAGATTCTCCAGCTTTCTTTGATCAGAGTTTACAGTGTATATCTTTGTCATATTTATACTTTTATTCTATCTACATTTACATTTAAATTTTTTGTAGAAAATATAATGGATTTTGTAGCCAATGAATCAGTTGAGGGCTTAGACCATCCATATATAGTGCGATAGTTTGTATGGCTGGAATAAATTTAAATTTTGTATCCCTTTTGTACTTGTTTCGTATGTTGCCTGTTTTCCTGCCTTCTTGTAGGTTTTTTCTGTTATTCCATTTTATCCTTGCCATTGATTTATTCTTTATATCTCCTTTTTAATGTTTTAATTCTTGCCCTAGCATCAGAAATAGTCATTTTTTAGCTTTATTGAGATATCATTGACATAAAACATGTAAGTTTTAAGTATATAATATGATGAGTTGATATGCAAATATATTGCAAAATGATTAGTTAACACCTCCATCTTCTCACACAATTACCGAATACCAGTGCATGTGTTGATATCATTTAAGAACTACCTTCTAGACAACTTCCAACTATATAATACAGTATTATTAGTTATATTTATCATGTTACATATTAAACCCCAGAACTCATTCATCTTGTAGCTAGAAGTTTGTCCTCTTTTACCTGTGTCTTCCCATTTCCCCCACCCCCAGCCCATGGCAACCACCAGTTTACTCTCTATTTCTATGAACTCAGCTTTTTTTAGATTCCACATATAAGTAAAGTAATATGGTATTTGTCTTTCTTAGTCTTACTTATTTCACTATTGTAATATCCTCAAGATACATCCATGTTTTTGCAAATGACAGGATTTCTTTATTTTTTTATGGTACACACACACACACACACACACACACACACACACACACAAAGGGATATTATTATATATAACATTTTTTAATCCATTCATCTGTCGATAAACAGGTTGTTTTCATATCTTAGCCATTTTGAATAATACTGCAATGAACATAAGAGTGCAAATATCTCTTTGAAAGAATGATTTTATTTCTTTTATATATAAAGAATTTTATATACCCAGAAGTAGAATTACTGAATCATGCAATACACATTTTTACTTAACAAGGCTGTATCTTCAAATAATATTGTACTGTTCCATGTGTAGTAGTTTTAAGAGCTTTTAAAATGCATGCTACAGACCACTAGTTAAGTAATGTGTTTCAATTACAAATTTGATGAGGCTGTCTTCCATTATTCTACAAACTTTTTTAGAGGGTTAGTCATTTTTCTCTCCCTCATACAGAGAAGGTGACTCATAAATGGAGATTTCCCTTACAAATGTAAATTTCTCTTACAAAAGGGTAACTTCTACTCAGTTTTCAGAGCTTCTTCTATGTCTGTTATTTCTTTAAAATAATCAAGCTTCAAAAAATCTTTATGCGAAAGAGGCGTGATTTGGGGTGATACATTCTGTTCCCCTTCACTCCACACTTAGATTATCATACTTATTGAATATCCTATGTACTATCTTTCTCCATTCATCTTTTTTTAAATGTTTTCTCCTTTGAATTCTCTTCACTATATGCCAAAAATTTCACTACGTTCTTGAAAATTTTTATTTTACATGAAAAGCTAAAAGAAAAAATAGATATATTTCAAGCATTTGCATCTTCTCCTTTAATAGAGATTTTATATCGCATTTTCTGGACATTCAAAACAATTTGCTCATATCACTAAATAAGTGATTTAATGTACAAACTTTTAGAGTCATTCTAACCAAACCCTATGTGGTTCTCCCAGTAATTTAATTATAAGCACAATCTGTGTCTCAGTTTTCAATGCTCCTGAAATAATTGCTTTAATAAGTACTTAGGTTTGAGTTTTACTACTACTGTATTGTCTTTCTGATCTTGTGCATTTAATGTACACACACACACACACACACACACACAGTATTTAGGAGAATCATTATCTTTCACTGACATTCAAATTATTTCCTAAAACTTAAACTAGTACACTTAGATCTCCTTTCTGTTTTCCTACTTCTTTCCTGTCAAAATATCAGTTTCTATTTTGGTTATATCTTGTCAAGGAGAAAAAACATTCTCATTTAGCCTTCTAGGTTCTTCTGGCTGTTCTAAGAATTAAATTGACATGAGACAGATTAACAGAAAAAAATCAAATTTAATTCTGTACTACAGGAGCTCCAGAAGAATACAAGGCCAAAAGGGTAGCCAAGTAACTGAAGCTTATATAATAACACTCTCAGCTAAGGAAAAGCAAGTGGAGGTCTGAGATGATAAAGGAGAGAGAAAGATGATTCACAGGGAAATGTGAGGAGCAAATGTTTGTTAAACATGTGTTTGTCATGCCATGCTTAAACAAAGGAACGTGGAGAGAAATATGAACAAGCAGGCCTTGCTAAGTTCTCTCCATTCAACCACGTCTAGCTAATATCCTTTGCAGTTATCTCTGGTGATAGGTCCCTTTATGGAATAGACCCACTATCTAAATACTTTTAGGCAGTAAAGTGAAAGATTTAAAAAAAAAAAACTTTCTGAATCTTCTGTCATAAAAATAGTAAGCCTGAAATAGTCCTCATGCCAAAAAGACATATTTTGGGGTGACAAATTTTACTCCCCTACAATGTATAGTCAAAATTCACATGAACTGTTTCCAAATGTGAATTGGACTTATTATGGCTACTTTCATAATTAATATAGCAATGTAATGCTGGGCCACTTTTTCAATCTTTTTGTAAAAGCCCATTTTTGAAGAGATTTATAGTTTCCTACTGAAAGTGAATTTATTTCCACAGATGCAAGAGTTCTGCTGCTGCTTTTGACAGTAAATATAGATGACTCTCATCCAACTTACTAACCAAATGCAAGCTTGCTTATATGTCATAAATGACATTACTGTTCAGAGATGAAAGCAGAATTGATGGTTGGGTACTAAGTGATGAGGTGCATAATCCACTTACCCAGAAATATTTAAATTTGAAACACATTAAAAAGATTTTACTTCAAAAGCCATCAGTTTGATATATATTAATTCAGTTTTTGGAGGATTACTTCTGAAACTAAGTTATTTTTATTTGAAACAATAAGCTTAGACACTGTGTTAATTAAACAGCCCAAAGTGGCTTGTTTTATAAGAATTCTTGAAAACTGGGGGGGGGGGGGACTAATTATAATTCCACAGCAAGGTGTTATAAATAGTCTTAGTTTTAACATATCTAAAATGTATGCTCAATATAATAATCAATCACTCTATTGTAGTGTAAAAAAGTACTATTTTAAGTACCTGATAAGGTTTGTAGACTATCTCTGCTCCTATTAAATTATCTTACATCTTTGTACAAAAACAACAATGATAACACATGTCAATGACAAAAAGCAATAAACACTTTTTTCCTATAGGCCTTTGGGTTATCTGGAAGGTTCTTCTGAGCAGGCACAGGCTTGGATATCTCAGCTGAACAGGTGCTGTTAGTTGGTTGGCTGACTGGTCTAGGCTGATCTTGCTGGGCTGGGTATTGTCCATGGTGTATGTAGACATGAACCTCCAGCATACTAGCCCAGCCTTGTCCTCATGGCGAAAATCAGAATGGGAAAATAAAAGGTCTTATCATCATAACATAAAAATATTGGTGTATATAGGACAAAACATAATTAGTCATATTTTTTATGTATTTTAATATAAAGCAGGTAGGATTTATTCATTATGTGAAAGTGGAATGTGTGAGAAAAATAAAGTTGAGTTCTAAGTTTTGGCTTCAACAGTGAGTAATGTTACCATTGCTGACTTGTGGAAGAGTAAGAAAAAGCAGATTTTATGATGACATGGTAATGGCAAAGACAAGATTTATATTCTACACATGTTAAGTTGAAAATACATTGTAGATATATGGGTGCAGACATCAATTAGCTAGTTTATTATATTAATCAGGAAATTAAATAAAGTCAGACTTTGGGGAATTATTTGGGAATCATGAGTGCATATTTATACTAAACAGAAACAAAAAGTTTAAAAAATTAAATATTTTGGTTAATTCTTTAGATTTATAAAATGAAAAATTTGTCAAAGTCCAATGGGTAAAATACTGGTGTCGCTGTAATTTTATTATCATAAGATTTTTGAAAAACAACAAAAATTATACACTACAGATTAAAAGATGAGTAGTGAGTAACTATAAAGCTCTATGTTAATGAACACAAAAGTCATTTTATGATTGAATAAAATTTGATTGGATCTATATAAAGTGAATATACAGTTTGTTTACTGAAATTGTGAAACATTAACAAAAAGCAGGAATTGGTTTTAGTGTCAGCCTAAGTGCATATCTAGACTACTGAGTCATCAAAAATAATGTAATGCTCAAAAATCACGTGTAATTAACAGTAAATAGCATCCTTAGAATACTAAAAATAAGATTCTGGATTGTATCAACCTCCATCAACAAAGAAACTTGGCCTTTTTTAGAGGCAGTATGGTATGCTGGGAAAAAGAATTATGGGGTACATCCAGTTGAATATATTTTCTAACAAATTGATTTTGAGCATGTTACTGAAATTTTCTGCTATTTTTTCTTTTAGTACTGTATAATCAGCTTATCTTTTATTACTCTAAATGTTGAGAAGACCCACAAAAATCTAAAAAATCTAAAAGCAAGAGTTTGTGTCCTGTTAGAACTAGAATGCAGCAACCTCTTGGAGACAACCAGATAGACAACAATTTGTGCAGGTGTTGGGGCAACTCAGTGTTTCAAGGATATGCATGCCACTGCTTAATTTGGACTGCCTTTTTGAAGTTAGACTCTATGGGATGGTTCTTCTGTTTTGTAAGAATGAGGGAGAATACTAACTACAGTAAACACCAAGGAAGGTAAAAGCTTTAATAAATAATCTGGAGTTTTATTGACAAGAAAATAGAGAAACCCAACTTACTAGGTATGTGAAGTTGACCCTAAATCAATGAAAGCTTTAATCAAGGAACCATTTCTAGGCAACTGCAGCTGTAAAGACACAATGATCTTTTCTATCCTACTTATATGATAAGTAAATATAATCACCATCAGTGGGAAGTCAAAAACAGTTTGAGGGAGGAGGTAAACTAAACTAAAGAAACACATGGTCATATTTTGTACTGATTTCCTGCCATCATGCAGATGGTCTAGGATGAGTCATGACAAAACATTTGTAGGGTACCTTTGAAGTCTTAAGAGTTTTTTTCTCACTTTGATCATTGTTCATCTCCTGCATAGAAAAGAAGTAAATATGACTATTCAAATAACATTTTCACTATAGCATTATAAATTCTTTCAATAGTGTTATAATTATTTGGATTGACCTTATCTGGAAGTTGATGTCAATAAAAATAAAGTATTCTTAAATGAAATTTAAAGTGAAAATTGTGTCTATTGTATAAAGAGTTTTTTTCAAAGGAAATGATAATAAACACAATATTAAACACTTAATAGCAAATATATACAAAGTCTGGGAGAAGTAGTGCTCTTTTTAAGGTGGTTAAAATATTGTTATGTTATAGAATTGCATGATTATGATTACTGTAATAAAAGATTTGGTATAGATTACCAGCTCATACAAAAGGGCATTACATCTGCCAGATCCTGTATGTACATTAAATATATATCTGTATAAAAATTTCCATCTAATTTTACATGAACTGAAAGAAATATATTAGCATTTTTAAATTTAATAATGTAGATACTGTTATTGGTAGTTTCTTCTCAGGAAAAATATCTAGAAATAATATAAAATTCTAAGACAAGAGAGTTATTTCACTGTCTAACTTTTACTAAGAGTTTTCTTATAAAATCACTTAAGAAAAATGTTGTTGTGTTGGTTTTCACCAGAAACATATATGAAGTTGAAGGTAATAGTATACTTATAGAAATAAATTAATATTCACGTATAAAGAGCTATTCCTTTGAAATAGGATTACGTTAGTGCACAGAATTGCATTGCTGGGATTCCTTTGCAAATTGATCACTCAGAAAATTCTGATGATTTTCTCGTTCATCCATAAGAGAAAAAAAATCACTGGACGTGATTTATATTAAGAGATTTCTCTGAATGTTTTCTGTTTAATATTTCTTTGTATGATTCTGCCATTGGTTGAAGTTTAAAAAAATTTCTGAGTTATTTAATTTTGATTGAAGTTTTATCTCATATAAGCATGCATTTGTAACACTGAAAAGCTCTTTGCAATACATGGCCTTGTATGGTCCAGTTGAGTGAAATAATTAATTCTTAGTATATTATTTAAAGAAAGATTAATTTCCAAAAAAAGGTAAAATCCTTAAAAAATATATCAAATTGTTGAGACATCAATTACTCTCCAAAAAAAGACAATCAAGGCAATAGAGATTGTGTTCATTCAGATGTACCTAAGTAATCACTCTATTTTTATTCATCCATGCATTACAAACAGCACAAAGCAGAGACTCAGAAAGGCAAAGTAATGTCTAAACTTAAACTAAGTACGTATGTAAGCCTTTCTCATTGGGTAGTGGGTGTTTAAGGCTGTTGGCTGCACAATTAATATCTATGCATGAAGGAAAAAAGGAATTAGTTTTAAGATAATTAATGGTAACATTTTGGATATGCTGAGGGGTAATTATGAGACCTATTCATTATCCTATATATCTTTCAATTTATAATATACATATATATTTTCAAATTAAGCAATATTACTATATATAGCCAAGCTATATGCATGCATGCAATGCGTGCGTGCGCGCGCACACACACACACACACGTGCACACATTCCTACTCACAGTCATATATCTGTTGTCTGCTTGTATCTCTGCTTTTTAATTTCCCATAAGCAGTTCAAACCTGTTCAAATAGATCTTATCTATGTTGCTTGTCTTTTATATGAATTTTTTATCTTGGAGAAAGACATCACACCTCAGTTATCAGAATCCATCATACTTGGAGTCTGCTGAGCTTCATACATGTTATGAGCTAAATTATGTCTCTCCAAAATTTATACATTGAAGCCCTTTCCCCAGAATCCCGGTGTGTGACTGTATGTGGAGAGAAGTGATTATGTTAAAATGAAGTCCTGTAGGTGGGCCCTAATCCAATCTGACTGGCATCCTTAGAAGAAGAGAAAATTGGGACATTGAAGACACCATTGTCGTGTGTGTATAGAGTAAAGGCACTGTGAGAAGACGGCCATCTGTTAGCCAAGGAGAGAGGCCTCGAAAGAAACCAAATTAGCAAATACCTCAATCCTGGACTTCTAGCCTCCAAGACTATGAGAAAATAAACTCCTATTGTTTAAGTCATCCAGTCTGTGGCATATTTGTTATGGCAGCTCTAGCAAACTAATACAAGGAGTTACCCTTACTCCTAATGTTTAACCAGCAAGTCAAGTTAAGACAACTTCCTCATCTTTTAAAGTGATCCTTTTTCTTTTGTAAGTGCCATGTCCTAGTTTATCTTCATCTCACTGGACGTCTGGGTTACAAATGTAATTTATTGATTTCCAAGCCTCTAGTCTTGATCACCATTTAGGAGTTATCTTCCTATAGCACATGTTTGCTAATTCATTCATCACCCAAATATTTCAATGGTTTTTCATCTATTGTGAAAACTGAATGCCTTAGTGTAACAAGAGGACTCCTCCCATTAATTATCATCAGTCATGTGGCACATCTAGACTTGAACTTAAGTTTCAAATATGATCATCAGATTATAGAAATAATTTGAGACATTTATTAAAAACGCAATTCCCATGCCTCTTCCCTGGAGATTCTGCTTCATTAAGTCTTGGTTGTATCTTGGGAATCAGTATTATTAACAAAGCTCCCAGATGATTTTCATTTGCAGCCAAGTTTATAAGCCATTAAGTATAATGTATTCTTGTAGTTCTTTCCTGAGATATGTACTTCACTGAGACTTATGTTACTTTATATTTTATAAATTTAATTGGTCTTATTGAGGAGTAAAATATTTCCTTATTTCGAGCCAAAAAGAGCTTCAGACAGTACTTAGATAGTATGAAAACATCTTTATCAATATATTAGCAAAACTGTATTAGAATTGTTAAACATAGCTGATGTGTAAATGTCCTCTTATAATTTGATCTGTAGGGATATGTTCAGTTAAGAAGATCAGTTAGCAAAGGCACTGAATAGAGGTTAAAAAGGCAAAAGAAAGCATATTCCTGGAAAAAATCTATTGCAATAGCAAAATATTCTCAAAGATTCAAGTAAGTGTCAAAGATGAGAAAGTGAACATAATACTTTCCTCACTTAAAATGGAAGTATGACTGGAGGAAATATGTGTGTACCTGTGTACGTCTGTGTGTGTGCCTTGCAGAAACTCGGAACTGAGCTGTTTCTCTAATTCTGTAAAATGACATTAATTACATTCTAAGTAGGCTTCCCCTATGGTTATTATTCTGTGAACCTTATTTTAAATCTATTGGTAAATAATAAATTCTCATTTATGAGAAGGTTTGTTATTCCAGCTTAGCTTTACAAATTTCCATGAAGAGAACACAACGTAGGCAAGGTTTCTCTCCTAAACATTATCCTCCATTCCCAGGGAAAAAAAAATGTTGCATCTTGCCTCCTCATATTAAGTCTTGAAAAGTTATTCTCACAGCCAAAATGTTAGAAATGTGTAAGAAAAAAAGTAGAAGTTATATTAATATCTAAGAAATGTCCCAAGAATTCACAACCCCAATATTTTCTTTCGTCTTTAGTTGAAGATGGTATTAAAGGTGGTAGTTTGGGCCATTTAAGAAAGTTACCCAGTTTTCCTATCTTTCATATATATTATACAAGGTATTAAACTTTGGTTTGTTATTCTCCAGTTATTCTTTTCTTATAGGGGAGTCTCCAAAACTCTAAAAAGGTAGAGAAGAAATTATTTTTTTCTTCAACAATATAGTATTGTTAATTCTAATCATCATGTATGTTAGATCCCACAAACTTATTCATCTTCTAATTGTAAGTTTGTGTTCTTTTCCCTACCCTTCAACCCTTGGCAGCCACCATGCTATTCTGCATAGTTCGTTGATGCGTGTATATGAGAATAAAATAGAGATTTAATTTTCTGTTTGTATGCTAAAGATTTCAATGTTGTTTTTTAAATAAATAAGGTGCCTTATTAATTGAAGAATACACAATAAGGTTAAAATTTTACACATTTGGTTACATAATAAATATTCTTCAAGGAAAACCGTGTTCAGAAAAGGTAAAATATGATATCTATATATAAGCATCCATTTGTACAACTGGAGCTCAACAAGTATGTCCTGATACATTCAATGTAATAAAGCCAAATTATTCCAAAGCATATTAAAGATTCTTAAAAATAATACTTAATTTTATTCATTTATTCATGGGGAATATATTATCTTTGAGCCAATAATTTATAAAATAATATAAAGCACTTTTTACCTGAGGATGATGCAAGAGCAGTGCATTTTTCAGTTTACAGAATTTCAAAGCTCTTGGACCTATACAGAGAATAAGAATTTTTATTCTTGCATAAATAAGATTTTCAAGAGAATTTTTTAAAACATTTTTGTCTTGATAGCTGCCACACAGACTTTGTTCTCCTTGTTCTTGTTATTGAAAAAAAAATGGGTTCTTGGTATCGTCACATAAAAGAATTCAAGGACACACCAAATAAGCCTAGCAAGCAAAGCCAAGCAAGCAGCAGATTTATTAGAAAAAATAAAATAGTACACTCTCAAAATGGCACAAGAGCAGGCAGGCTCAGAAGAGTAACTGTACCAAAGAACAAAGAGGCTTAGGGTTTTATTAGAATGAGGGCATGAAATATTCAAGATCTAGGGATGGTGTTACAGGCATTTCCAAGATGGATCCTCACTGACCTCTCCTTCCTGTTTGGAGGGGGATTCCCTTGTCCCCCTTTGGCCCTTGTCAGAACTGTAATCATGCCAGCAAGTAGAGACTTTTCCCTGCCTGCAATGCTAATAGTATTTTAATTCATTGCAATTAGCTGATGTTCACCTTGAGGGCCAAGATGGCTCCTGAGTCACCAAAATCTAGTTCTGGCTGGTCTGATAGCTGCACGTTTTCTTAAGAATAATCTCATCTCCTCCTTCATGGTCCTTCACATCCTCCTTCCTTTCCTTCCTCTTCTTTCCCCAGGGCCCTACTCTTTCTGCCTACAGTAACATTTCGAGCAGACATTTGTACTACAAACTAAAAGACACTAGGAGAGTCACCCAATTATTTAGTTATCCACTTATTCCATCATTTAAATAAGTGATACTACAATATGACCTCTAGATCCTCTTAAAATTTGACCATCAGAAATCTTTATACCCTCATCAAAACTACTAATTTGGAAGACTCATTCTAGGAGGCTATTTCAAGACAGATACATTTTTAGAAATTTTATCTGTATGCTTTTATTAAGAACAAAATATGTAAAAGTTCAAATTTCAAGCATTATTAAATATGTGCACAGGTGATTAAAAAGTGGTCATTTCAGTAATTATGCCAGGTTCAATAACACAAAAAACGTTTTTTGTTTACAGAAGATTTTGTTAAGTGTGTATAGCAAAGATACATGCCTTGGTAAGTAAGATTCTCTTTTAGGAGATAAGATAATAAAAATAATGTTCATTGGCCAAATGGATGCATATATTAATATTGCTTTATGTTTCTAAATATCACTTTAATTTAGAGAATTATTTATTTTTATTAGCTGACTATATATTAGCTAGGATAATTTTGTTTTCTGGTAAGTTTACCTTCATCATTCAAAATACTGTGCATAAAGTTCCTGAATTCATTTTCTCTTGCACTGTTTGATATATTATTTTGTTTCTTGGACTGTTTCTAACATCTAAAAAATGAAAGCAACCAATCACAAAAAGACAACCTTCAACAAAATGCCACATTTATAGACTCTGGTGAGTGATGATCCTGGGAAAGGCAAATTAGGATCGCTCATGAGTGCAAAACTGTCAGTAATTTCAGTTCTAATACCTTCTAGTCTTAATTTATTTCCTTATTTAATGTTAACATTGGTGTTTGTGTAATTCTTTTCATCATATATGCTGATACATAATCCCGCCATGGTGGTGTGTGATTGGATTCATTACTTTTATGTAACCATATTAAATGTATTATGAATTCAGTGGTCTACTGGTATCCATACAACATTGAACATGATTGTATTTACCCTACTTACAGGATATTAACATGGCCTGGTTTGCAGAAATACTGGAATAAATGGGCAGTCTGGAAAAAAAAAGTAATTGAGGAAAATGTAAGGGTTGTAACCAAATAAACAAAGAAACAAAAAACAAGCTGTAGTTAAAAATAAAAATGTTTAGGCAAAAAAAATGGGTTGCAACGTGGGGCACAGATTCAGGAGGCAACTTAAATTGTTCTCCAAGGAGAACAAAGAAAAGCAAGGTTTATAAAGTCTGGGGATACTGTTGCTATATGTAATTCAACCTGCTTTATGCAAAGGCAGATTTATGGCTACTTTAGTAGTGATTGGTCAAGCCTAATACGTGAAGGAAAGTTTGCAAACTGGGTTGGCTCCTTTTAAAGTACAAAATGCAGGTGATCTGGTTGTCATGCTGAGAAGGGAGATAAAATTCAGGCATAGCCCAAAGGTTCAAAATTTAATGGACAAATGTCTTGGGTGGGATATGTCTAAGACAAATTTTTTTATGGCCTCCTGGCATTATTTTTGTTCCCTTGACACAAATGACTCCACCTTGGCAATCTTCATTCACAGAATGACAATCTTTATGTTCTTCAAACAATTGAAAGATGTTTAGAAACTTAAAATATGAAAACAACTAAGTGTATTTATTGGTGGGAATATAAATGTAACATTTGAATATAGGGAAGTGATTAAATTATGAGTAGAAACAATTTTTATTTGGGCTCTTTCTCTGCCTATTGTATGTTTTCTCTTTTCTAGCTACTTGGTTTCTCACTATAATCATGAATTAGTAATTTATTATTTGAATTGCTAGTGATACAAACTTATAAGATATTTTTTACAATCTTACAAACATATTGTAATTAATGAACTCTTCTACAATATTATTTTCTATTATTTAGACAATAACTTCCCTTAAATATCTGAAAATTCAAGTAAAGTTTGATAGAAATTACTCTTAAAGAGTTTTGAATGAGAATATCTCTAAATTTGTTTGTATTAGATATTCAAACAGAATTATAAATACATTCAATTTGCCTCTGTTTTTTCTTTTTCAAATTTTGTTTTTCTACTAACTAGATTGTAAAAAGGTAGCTTCGTTTCAATCTTCACGTAAATACTTTTTAATGACATGTTTGGCTGTTGGCTAAGACTTTTGAAGGGGAGTAGAATTTGCCACCCCAAAATAAGAGGGCTGTCTGGAAAAAATCCAGACAAGCCTCATATGTCCCTTCCACATGAAGATAATTTTGAGCTGTTTGTTTTTAGGAAATAGCTAACACAGGAGAAGCTCTAAAAACCAAGTCAAAGTGGTTCTTTTGTTAGACACATTTATATTTTTAAGGGAAATCTTCATTTGCATGAGTATCTCCTTCTTTATGCCTAGAAAAAAGGAAGATCTAAATCTCTAGAAACTTATTAGTATAGAGGGTGCTGACTTGAGTCTGCATAACAACCTTACACTTGTTTACAGTGCTTATTATCCTGGTCACCTCTCATAACTGACCTCCCTCCCACCTGCATCATTTCCTATTTTCTTGATTTAGATATCATTTTGAAGGTGGTGGCTTGGGCCATTTTAGGTTTTACCCAGTTTTCCTGTGTATCTCCTATGTGTACCGGATCTGTAAGGGTTAAAGAAAATAATTAATTTTCCTCCCACCTTCTAAGTTCTTATCGCTGGTCTAATAAATTAACAGAGACAGATTAATAAGAACAAATAAAAAATTTGCATGGGTAATTCACATAAGCATAAAAATTCTAAAGAATTTGGGTGTATAAGGCATTTTTGGACCAAAAAAGGGGGGGACGGGTATTAGATTTCAGAAGTGAGAATGGGCTCTTTATACGTAGTTGAAGAAGAAGGGACCATATATATCATGGACATTCTTGCTGGGCAACTCAGAAACAATGGGACACAGGGAGCATCGTGCTAACAGGTGCTTGCTTGATGTCCTATTCGTTACCTTCTTAATTCAAATTAGGCTAAGGCAGCATTAAGATTTCCTTCCTATAGTAGATTTCTCTGTCTGAATCTCCTGGGTAGGAAAAGCAGAGGGTCAAAAGTTCTTTCTCAGTCTTCTGTTTCTTAATAAATAGCCTAATATCAGTATCTCAAAAAGAAGCTTCATGGTAGCAACATTTTGGTTCCCTTTACACCAAGCTTGTCCAACCGACGGCCCGGATGGCTTTGAATGTGGCCCAACACAAATTGGTAAATTTTCTTAAAACATTATGAGGTGTTTTGTGACTTTTTTTTTGGTTCATCAACTGTCATTAGTGTTAGTGTATTTTCTGTGTGGCCCAAGATCATTCTTGCTCCAGTGTGGCCCAGGGAAACCAAAAGATTGGACACTGCTGCTGTCAAGGTGCACATGCTATTAAGCTTTGGTTCTTTTCCCCCTGCTAATCTGCCTTTTATTATAGAGGGGTCTCAGCCAAAAACCTGGGAGTGGAAGGGGAAAATTACTTTTCCATCTCCACACTTTCAATAGCTACTACATAGTGTTTTCATTAGAAGCATCAGCACCTCATCTTATATTTTGAGGAAAGCAAAAAAGTAGCTTTGGAAATAAATAGTTGAAGAAAAACAGCAAGAGGGGCTCAACAGGATAAAAGTGAGAAGATGTGGATTGACGAGCCACTTTCTGATGCTGTGGTTTTGTCTCTTTGAACCTAAAATTTCTTAGCAGTAAAATGTAAATGATTATAAGATCTCTGAATATATATATATATGTGTGTATATATATACACACACACACACACTAACACACACACACACATATATGTGTATATATATGTGTGTGTATATATATATATATATATATATATATTCGTATCTAATACATAATATGTAATTTCTACTCAATTGACAAAGTCTTTCAAAGATAATATGTCTCAGAAGTAACTATTTTGGAAATGACTTTAAAATATAATTATCTTGCTGATTTTTATTCCATTTGTATATATTTCATTATAGTGTTTCTGAACATCTTCATGTCTTATTAAATTTCAAAGATCTTCATCTCCAATTTCATTTTCCTAGAAAGGATGTAAAATTTCTATTCAATTAATTATGTCAACTTAATCTCAATAAGCCTTTATTCAGCACAAGGAGCCAAACTGTGTCTGAAGTCTTTTTCTTACAAATGAGCACATTTACTGTTTCCTCCATTTCCCCCCTGCTGTTTCTTTTCAATAAAATTAAATGTCCCCATTCAATCACAGTGAAATAATTTCCTCCTAAAGTAGCCAGTATCAATCAATTATGATAAATTAAGACTGACAAGGGATAAACCAAGGATTGATGTATGGGCAAATCTGAACCGAAAGAAAGCTTAAGTGGAAAGGAAGTAGTTACATGCAGCAGAAAGAAAACTTTTATTGTTAGTAAGAAAACAAAACAAAACAGTTCTTTATTATAAAAGAACTATTGCAAATATGCACACACATGCATTATATATAATACCTACACATACATGCACACACACACACACACACACACGAATACATAGTTATTTTTTTATTCAGAATTTTCAGTTTGTTACTTTGGTATAACTTGAAAATAAATAATATGTAAGCTTTGCTTCCTAGAAGGTATATCTACTTACTGAAACTACTTTCATCTGTCTTTCGTTACACTTGTTACATAATTTATAAATAACTTGAGTACTTAAGCTAATTTCTTGTCTTTTCCTTTTAATTTCTTTTCAACAAGAAATTCATTATGAAAACATATTGCACTTTTGTGTAAAGGATTTTTAATTTCAACACCAAATATATTTTATAGTCAAGTAAACCCTAAAGCTTTCTTTCCTCCAATATGGGAAAAAATTACCAAATGAGTAGGTCAAAATTAGTTGCATAGATGTTTTCCTAAATACATTTTAAAAATTCTTTTACTTCCTTAAACAAATGATGCAGAAATTTAGTTGAATGATAGGAAACTCAAATATATAAATTGTAACAGGTGGATTTTACACTATGAGTAATTATAAAGTATTTATGTTAATGCGGGGAGTGGCTTCTAAAAGTTTGTATTTAGTCTTTGTCTGAAATTTGGTCCACCTATTTTATAAATTTATCAGACGTACTGAATAGGTACTGATAACATAATACCTGCAAACAAGCAATCTATATAATGTGATTCTGATACCAAATTTTACTGCTAGGTGTATGGAATAAATTTAAGTGTCTAAAGTTTACAAAAAATAGTTTTGTAAATAAGGAAATTAGCAATGATTTGGCAATGGGTTAAGAAAGACTGAAAGGTTTTCACAAACTCTATGCTAAGTATGAATCATCATTCAGCTGTGGCTACATATATATAATTTCTATTTCTTTTTGTATTAGCTAAAAGGTATTTTAATAATGGCAATAGTTTATATTTTAATGTTTATATTTTTAAAGGACTGGGTTTTATGGATATTTTTTGAAATGTGTTTTTTTTTTTCCAAAACACTGCTAGAAATCAATAACTCCCTTTTATAGACCAGTGAACCACATCAAAGTAAGTTTACATGTCTTGCTCTTGATCTGCTTCTAATCTTTTTCTCCCCATACAATATATATCACATACAGTGACAGAAAGTTACAGGAAATTCTGTATGCCATGATTCAGCCGGGTCTCAGAGAATTGGAAGGCATTCCAGGGAGAGTGAGTGGGTAATCAGGAAGGTGGGCGTGCAGGTGAGCCTTAAAGGGGAGAAGAGAGGAACCCAGACAGGGAGTTAACTCACTTGCCTCTAGGCAGTGCGATTTTGCTGCTAATACTTTCTTTGTGGATCTGTCTATTGCCCTGGTTTATACTCTCCTAGCTATGCCAGTGTTTGTCTGAATATTTCTCTTCTTTCGTCTGGTAGCTTTCTGTTCCCTTAAACAAATGGACGAGGCCATATGGGCTGACTCTAATGAATCCTAAACCTAGGATCCCTAAAGTCCCCCAAAGACTTCTCTGTCAGGCGAGCAGCGCTTTCTCTTATCTGAGGACATTGATCTCCCCTTTCCTGAAGTATCTGTAGTGGTCTCTCCTGAGAGAGCTGCCTTGTAAAGAACTGTTGATACTTTAAGCACCTAGTTCTAACACCTCTCATTGTTCTTAGGCTGATAATAAGATTCAAGTCTCAGCAGGACCTAAAGGTAAAGTACAAAGTGGAACTAGTGAAGGGCTGCTACACACTTAGGAAAAAACAGCAAGGATTGCCGACTTACATTGACAAAGATCTGAGAACATACATGAGAATAGAGTCCAAAGGTGTTGATTCATGATGGAAGGAATATGATACTATTTCAGACCAACTTCATTGACAGGGATTCACTCACCAGCATCTGTGTTCATTAAGTTAACTTGAATGGCTAGGAGCAGCTCTAAAAATTTGAACAATCTGTTGCTTGAAACTGGGACCCAAAATGTAACATTTTAAATTACGTTGAAAAGTCAGAACTTCCTTGATACGTTGTAAAGTTTGCACAGGTCTGGGGTTGCTGTGCAAGTTGCTCTTCTACTTGGCTGTCTGACCGAGCAGGTCAGAATGGTGTTTGAAGTGTCTGTGGAAGACAGGGATGTGTTTTGAATACTTTGACAGGTTCCTAAGGAAGAATCAAAGTAAAACGTTTAGAATTTTGGAGCAATTATCCTTTGACACCCAAGTTTCAGCAGTAGAGACTGAATGCTTGAAAGTGTGTCAGGAAGTGACCATGTGACTGGAGCTGCCCTCATAAAAGGTGTTCTGTTTGACCCACCAAACCATAAATTGGAGCACTCTGCACAGCACGCCATCATCACACGGAAGTGGACTGCCTGAGACTGGGCACCTTTGGCCTCACAAAGAATTCACTTACGACCAGTTGACTTGAAACAACTCAATGAGTAGGGGAAAGTATTTTCAAAAAATGATGCTGAAACAATTAGATATCCATGCACAAAAATATTGATTTAGATCTGTATCTCACACGATAGCAAATATTAACTCAAAAGTGGATCATGAAAGATAAAAAATAAAACTTTTAGAGAAAAATTGAGACTTCTGACCACGGATTAAATAGTTTTTAGATACAACTCCCAAAGCAAGATACATAAAGAAAACTATGATAAATTCAACTTGATCAAAATTAAAAGTTTGGTTCTTTCAAAAGACACAAATAAGAACATAAAAAACAAACCATGAAATGGGAGTTTACTGTATGTGAACTATTTACGTTAGTCCATTTGGGCTGCTAAACAGAATACTGTAGACTGGTATTCCAGGATGACTTATAAATACCAGAATTGTGCAGCTCACAGTTCTGAAGTCTAGGAAGTTCAATTTGATATTTAGTGAGGGACTGCTTCCTGGTTCATAAATGGTCATCTTTCCACTGTATATTCAATGAAAATGTAATAGAAGGGGCAAGGGAGCTCTCTGGGGTCTCTTTTATAAGGCCACTTTTCCCTTTCAGGAGGCCTCCATTTCTCTTGACCTAATCACTTCTCAAAGTTCCTGCCTCCAAATGCCATCACCTTAGTTAGCATTTAGCATATGAATTGAGGGGACATAAACAATCAGTCTAAAGTGTAGTATCCTAGTTCCTGGGATGAGCCTGTCTGTCAAGATATCAGCAAGATCTCAATACGTAGAAAATACTGTCATCTTCCACAATCTTGACAAAGATTGCTTAAGAAAAATAATGAAAACTATTGGAATAGCCACAGCTTCCCAAATAAATTCCACTTTCATGTGTGAAGGAAATTATTATTACATTTATACTTATAGGGTCTAGATGCAAACTAAAATGCCAACAAAAAATGTTCAAGATTTTCTGGCCTCATTAAAAAGTCAAAATAATGATTGCTTATAAAGTACTTAAACACAGTAAACAAACCTTTGGCACAATCTGAATACACGTTGACATGATATTGCTAAACTGATTAAATTAATGTTGATTGTTATCTTCAAATATAAGACCAAGAATTCATATATATGGAAGTTTTAAGTGTAGCTTTACATTATCACATGGCATTTTCATATTTATAATTTACTCACTCCATAGTGTGAGAAAGAAGAAACATAATAATAGTTAATTAAGCTGAGACCCATCTAACTAAAAATGTTTTAAGCTAATTTTCTTTTTTTCTTTTTCTCCCTTGGTGAATTAATCTCAAAGGTTTCAGGTATTTCAATTGTGGCTATTTGTTCTAAATTAACTAAAAAAGCACTGTGATTTTTGTGATCTTTTCACCCTTTCAAGGTGAAAAGACTCAGTGGACATTGAACTTATTTCAGGCTCAGTGTCTGTTTTCGAGGTGAGAGAACTTCACAATCATTCCTGATTGGCTCCTCTGTAACAGAACTCAGAGTGAAATCAATGCTGAATGACCAGAAAGCTTACACCAAGCTGACAGTCGCAATCTAGTGGGCCGAAATGGGGACAGCATGTGTTCTTTCAGACCTATTCTTGCCAGCTGTGTGGAAGCGTACTTCCTGTGGTTTGCTGTTATTCCCAAAGTCTTTAAAAGTGTGAATATAAGACTACAATGAGTTGAAACCTATTTGAACTGATGTCTCAGAAACTTGTCTATAATAAATTTGGGTCAGATTTCTTCCAGCTTTCAAAGGCGGCCAATTAACCAAAGAATATTAACCAATAGAATATTTTATTTTATTCATACTATATTGTTAATGCTTAAGATGGCTTGGATACTCAATACTGGTCATATTTAACATTTTTCAGTATATGACTAGAGTATCACTTTTATCATAGAAGATAAAATGTGTTGGGACTATTGACAGAGTCTAATTTCATGATCTACTTAAAATTCCAAAATATCTTCCCCGTAACTCATACCAACAGGGGTGTATAACAGCAAAATAAAAATAAACTGATAAATTGCTATATTTTAAAGCCTCTCTGTCCTCATAGAATATTGATCTATGCCCTAATGTACATATAAGATTGCTGGACTATGCATTATCAATTTTTTACTCATTGGAAGGAAAAGACTAACATTGAATTATAGAAAGCAGACGATTCCAAATACATATTTATCCAATATACATACATATCCTAATATGTCTACAAATAATTATATACAGCTATCATTTACAAATGCACACATTTGCACATGTCTCAGGGGCAAATAGAACATTAGGAGATAAATACAAGCATAATTTGCTTTAAGAAAACTTGACAAGAAAAAAATATCCTTTAACTTTTATTTGATTATGATCATCTTCATAATCAAGTGATGTTTCTAGTGATAGATTTAGCATTTCAATCATGTAATTTATGTTTATGGAAAATGTTACTGTGGTGATGTTTTTAGATCTATGAGTATGTCCCCTGAAAACACACACACACACTAAAATAATGCTATTAACCTTAAAGCTAATCCATTAGATGCTCCTTTGGGAAATCCATATTCTACTATTTATTATAACCGGGTTATAGGGAAAGATGAGACTGAAACAAATTCTTCCTTAAAAATAGTAAATGGTTGAGTTTTCATTTTAAAATTATTATAATCTTCAGTATCTTAGAGCTCTTCCTAAGAAATGATGACCAAAATTAGCAAAACTTGAATCTCCTTTGTAATTTCTTTTCCCTCATGAAACCAACTAAAGTGGGTTAATTGTGTGTGTTTTCACCTAATTAGAAGCAAAGAGACAGACTGTCCAGAGATAAGAAGATAGTATCAGCATGGCTTCTCTTAAATTATTCTGAGAGCAAGAACAAATGCCCATTTCATTTATCCTTCCACCAATACAGGTCTATGTCCAGCTAACTCATTTATGGCAAGAGTCATGAATGATGATGATGGCACTTTATGATAGGAATCACAATATATGATATGATTTTTTAGGACCAATTCCAGGAAAGAGTGGTCATTTGGTACAGTGAGACGTTTTCAACAAGTTTGTTCACTGTAATTTGATCAAAGCACATAGAAAACACTGACTTCACTCTTAAAAAAATTGTGCAGAGTTATTAATATAAAAATTTACATTTATTATATATAAGTATTGAAAAGCATTTGAATTAGCATTTTATGTATAATATGAGAGCTGTCTATGAAATATCCAGCCATGTAATATGAAAAATACAGGTATTTATGGCTGGATTATTTTTCAGACACCCCTTGTATATTATATTTAATATGCAGGATCAATTTTAAAATTAAAAGGTACATCAAAATATCAAATATAGAAGAGAGCTGTCAGCTTCCTAGGGCTACCATAACAAATGATCATAAACTTGGTGGCTTAAAACAACAAAATTTCTTTTCTTCCAGTTCTGGAGGCCAAACATCTGAAATCAAGATGTTAACTGTATTGGTTCTTTAGGGAGGTTCTGAGGGGATTCTGTTTCATGTCTCGTTCCTAGTTTCTGGTGACTCCCAGCATTTGGTGGCTTACAGACACTTCACTTCAATCTCTGTCTTCAGAGAACCTTCCTCTCTAAATGTCTCCTTGTCTTTCTTTCTGTCTCTTATAAGGACACTCTCATTAGGTTAGGATCTGGTAATAATTGTGTCTGTGACTACTCTACTTCCAAATAAGGCCACATGTATAGGTCCCAGGGGTAAAGAGTTGGATGTATCATTTTGGGATCACTATTCAACCCACTGTAATAGCACACAGGGCAAAATCATTCTTTGTAACAAAAACAGCACAATAAATTGTCAGGATGGACTCACAGTACTAAATGTTCATGTCTAAATTCCATATTCCTGGAAATGCCCACATAGTTTTAAATTTACATCAAAGCAGACTTTTTGTTGTTCGTTAAGATCCTGAATTCATTTTCAGAATTTCTTAAGGTTTATTTATTACTATTGTCAATACTGTTGCATTTATCATTGTTAATTACTGCCTTGTCATTAGACAATATTATATAATATGAAATCATTATTCAGATGGTGCTTAATGCATTCCTGAAACTATGGTAAGTGATATAACCCTATAAAGTAGACAGTATTTTAAATGCCTTTGTCACAAATATTGGTGTTAAAGAGTAGAGAGGAACAGTTCCTTGTCGAAAGTTGGACAGTTACTAACAGCAGACCAAGATTTAGTTCAAGGTCTGATCCAAGTCTGAGTGTAATTACTATACTATATTAGGAACATTTTGCGTTCACTACTTCAGTGGTATAAATCTTATTGCTTCACTTAGATTTTGTGTTTTAGGAGAACAAAAAATATATTATAAAAATATTTATTTTTGTCCCCAGGGAGAAAATAATATCAGGCATAATTAAAAACCTTTAAATACTTTTGATTTCATGTGAGTAATCTGTCTGAAGAGTCTGTTTTAGTTCCCCCAAACTATTATGAATGCTGGTGGCAAACAGTGTCTAGAAAGACCTATATTATATATGTATGGAGGAACTACTGTGGCTAAGCCTTCATAAATGGTAGGGTTAAGGGAAAGGACAAATATGAAAGACATAATTCTGGGCTTGGATCTGATTCTCACTACAACAAGTCCCCAGGGATGTTTGGGGTTCACAGAACTCTAGTAAATTCTACTATTCTGCATTGAGCTGCTGTTGGCTGACTTGGTCAAGGATCATTGGAGAAAATAATATAACCACAGGTCTTTGCAGCTGGATTGCCTTATTCTGATCTTTTATGATTGATGAGCAAATCTAAAAGTTATCAATAGAAAAAAATGTGAATATAATTGTAGTAGTCACTATAAGAATATTGTTACAGATATTGTTCACCAGATTTCATTGCATCTCATTTATTAGGAACAAAGAAAAAAAGCCTTAGTCCTATTACTCATTGTCCCATTATCAAAAAAATTTATATCTATTGAACAATGGATAATGTATATTTTTTATATTTTATTTTCTTCTTAGAACTTTAACTCCAAATTTCCAATTTTTTCACTAACATTACCTCTGGCTTCAGTGTGTATTCTCTCTAATTTCTGTTTATGCTGTTTATACTAGTTTGTTCAGACTCATTTTTTCATTGCCTTATTTTCATTGTCTGCCTTGGACCTGGGCAAGAGGAGCATGTGTCCTACCTAGATCCTGCACTTTAAACGTTCCCATTGAGAACATCCTCTCTCTCAGGGAGAGGGACCCACAGAACAAAAGGGATATGCACACCCCCATGTCTCGCATTCCCTTTTTAAATCCGTATTCCAAGTACCTGGAATTAGGGAGTTTCCTTCTCAAACGATTGCAAGTCCATGTCCATATCCTGTGCACGTTTTATTCAGTGCACATTCCACAACCACGGTGTGCATCTTTAGATCCAGGCGCTGAAGGGGAGCAGCTGCTTGCAGAGGTTGGGCAGAGCCTGGGCATCACGTTTAGG
>PVJL010000323.1:443644-458626 GCA_004026885.1 Lyroderma lyra | reverse complement strand
ATAAACAATTAATCAAGAATTTATAAAAATTAAACAAAAAAAAAGAATTTATAAAAATTATTAACATGCATGCTTAAAAAATTTTAACATACATGAAATAAAAAATGACAAAAGAAGAAACCTACAATTTCAAGAGTAGAATATCTTCAATAGTAGGAAATGTTAACATTGTTCTCTTGGCAATTGATAGAACAACTAACCCTGATACTGTATCAATAAAAACATAAATAGCTGAATGACATTATCTATTATCTCACTTAATTGTATCTCAAAAATGTTGATATCATACAGAGGATATCCTCTAAACACAACAGAATTAACTATGAAATGCATTATAATAGACTCAAATAGATTATAAAAAAACTTCAAATATTTTAAAATTAATCAACAAGTCCTAAAAATATTATAAATCAAAGAAGAAATCACAAAGAAATTAGAACATGTTACTAGTGAAATAAAATGTATAGAAATTCATGAAATGAGCCAAAGTAGTACCAGGAGAAAAATCTATAGGTTTAAATATTTATATAAAGAAAGGTTTAAAGTTAAGGTCAAATCTTAGGTCAAGATTTTACTCCCAAAAGCTAGAAATAGAGAAAAAAGGACAACCAAAGTAACTGGGAAAAAAAGTGAATAAAGATCTTAAGTCAGTGAAACTGAAAAGATATACAGGGCTGTCCAGAAAGTAACCAGGCACATAATAGGAAAAATAGAGACATTTATGGCTGGATTTTTTCAGGACAGCCCTCATATATATGAGAGAAGCTTAACAAAACCATGAGCTGGGAAATATTTAATAATTCTGAATAAAAATAAAGATCATGAATATCAAAAATAAATGAGAGAAGTTACTACAGATACTACATATATTGAAAGGATAATATTAAAATACTATGAAGATATTCATGTCAACTTAATGGACATGAACAAATTTCTTTAAAAGTACCCCTTGCAAAAATTTACACAATGTGAAACAAAAAGTATAAATAGCCCTATACCTATGAAAGTATACAAATTAATTATCAAAGCTTTTCTACCAATTAAATTTTAGATCCAGAAATTTTGCCAGTGAATATATCAAACATTCAAATAATAATAATAATAACACCAATCATACACAATGTCCTTCAGAAAAAGACAATTTCCAAATTGTTTT
The DNA here is from genome assembly GCA_004026885.1 of Lyroderma lyra. Classification (NCBI taxonomy): domain Eukaryota; kingdom Metazoa; phylum Chordata; class Mammalia; order Chiroptera; family Megadermatidae; genus Lyroderma; species Lyroderma lyra. Next base: position 457,470 of record PVJL010000323.1, on the reverse strand, counting down.
ATAAGGCTTATATAACCTGGAGAGCAAAATCTGACAAAATTTTTTTTAAAAAAAGGAAGGAAAGAAATTACAAATAAATGTTTCTTATGAACCAAGTTGCAAATAAGCTTAATAATATAGGAGTATAATAACATTCAATCCAATTATTCATTAAAAGGATAATACAGTATGACCATTAATAAAGGATAGTTTTACATTCAAAATCATTCAATGTGATTTACAGTAGATGCAGAAAACACAATTGAATAAATTCAATACTGACTTATGATAAAAGTGCTCAGCAAACTAGGGAGTAGGGATGTAAAAGAGAATTCTTTCAGTCTGATCCAGAGCATCAGAAAAAAACAAGCAAATAAACAAAGAAAAAATCCCTAAGAACAAATTTACACCTACATTTATATTAATAGTGAAATATTGAAAAATTTTCCCTTAAAATAAGAAACGTAGTATGAATATTTATTGACTTCTATTCTACATTGTGCTAGAGGACCTAGCTATTGCAATATTGAAAATAAAGAAACAAAAGTTATAAGATGTAAAAAAGAGTTGCAGATGACATTGTTATTTATTGCAATCTGTTGATTCTTACATAAAGTAGGTATGTATTATACTTTTGTTTTAAGAAAAATTTAAATATAAGCTCATCTGCAGTGAAAATACAGGACTTTCTAGGCTTTGAATTGCTCCCCATAGATTTTCATTTCCACATGTCAGGGACTCTAGGCTATCCCTTGCTAGACTCAATTTATATTATTTCCTTGTGTTAGGGACAGAAACCCAAAGTCTTGATCATTCAAGGGAGAGATAAAATCAGGCAGAGATCAGCTTCTCTGTGGTTTTCTGTGGCAATTGACACATTTTTTTCTCACTCATTCTTTAACTAATTTCATCCAGGTGCCTTAGTTCTTAACTCTTAACTCTTCTGGGTGTAAAGTTTTGACTAGCTTGGCTGTGTAGTTATAGGTACCAAGGTCCTTAGATGCCCCCAACAACATCTCAGGTCATTACAACTATTATCTCTGGGTCTAACTGACTTTAATTTTGGCATCTGAAAATTTCTTCTTCTTGTTGATTTTTTTTTCTTTAATCTTAGCAATGCATTTTAATTTTTTATTTGTCACAGTTTAATTTTTTTTGGCCTTTTGAATGTTTGTATAGAGGATGTTCAACTTACTTTTGTATGTTATCTTGCAAAGACCAGAAGTATTTTTGTTATAATAAAAACATTTTTAATATTTTTATTTTAATAGCATATGGAAAATGGTCACAATATATTAAGTTAAAAATAAAAATAAAATTGTTTTATAGCAGCATCCATACAAGGGCTGTCTGGAATGTATCCAGCCATGTATTATGAAAACTAGAGGCATTACTGGCTGGATTTTTTCCAGACAACCCTTATATTTGTAATAAATTATTAGTGTGGCATAGTAACAAACGTAAAAGTAATAGTTTTTATTGCTCTACAAAGCATTATATATTGAGTATATTCTACATTTCTAGTTGGATAAAGAAAAGTTATTAAAACTAAAGAAAAAATCAGCATATACACAATTATTATGTTGAAAAATACAAACTGCTCTCCTAATAGCTTGCAGAGTTATCATGTGAGACAACGTTAGTAGACAAAATTCTTTATGAAACTTTAGGATATATTTGAAAATCATTTGAAAAATTGTATGCCATTGAAATTACCAATTGCAGAAATTGTGGGTCAATTTCTGTCTATATACATTGGGAAAACAATGAAGTTAACAATTCACATCTCAACAAATACCAACCCTTGCCAAATCTGGTGAAGTGAAGAAGTAATCTAAGCAGCACAGTCCTAAGTTATTCCTTCTTTTTTCCTTTCATCCAAATATTCACAACCACAGACCCTACATACTGGAAACATGACTACTAGAGCTAAGCGTGGCCTTTGCCTGGGTCGTTTCCCTCCTCGCCTTCTCAGCTGCCAAAGAATAACTAGTCCAGCAGACCTGGCTCTGATGCAGTAAAATTTGAGGTCACTCAGAAAGGATTAACTTTACATTAAGTTACATCTAACTGATCACAAGATGGATTTAGTGAGTGATGAGGAGTTACAGAGAATAGATGTACATTACAGTAGGTGACAGGAAATTGAAAAGATTACTTTAACGTATAAAGTATTGATTTTAACAGATTTCTTGATATTACTTGACACAAACAAATGGTAAAGGCAAAGAAACTTGATAAAGATAAGAAGGTCGGGGAAATAGTTGTTAGAGTGAAGAACTACAGATTTGAACTCTAGTGTTATCATTACTTATCCAGAGAAAAAAGCAAACACAACATAATCTCTGTAGATAAGAAATATGGGCAAGATGAATGAGAACATGACATTAATTTTCAAAAAGGGTGTGGTTTCAAAGTTACAGAATTATCTTTTTAAATAAATCAATGTATTATTTCATTTCTTTGTTCCATCTATAGTTGAAGTACAATATTCTTAATACCTAATATGTGACCAAATCTTGCTTTGAAAAGAGTATCATAATTAGCATAAAATGAACAAACTCTTTTTCATATGGTAGCACATATTATTATTTTTTTATTTATATATGAGTATAGTAAAATTCACTGTTGCGAGACACCTTGCCTCAGTCAGCTATCTTAGAATCCTGGAAGAGGATGAGAGGACTTCTCCTTTCACCTGTACTCTTATTTTTGATATATTTAACTTGAATCTTAAACTCATAGTATACAAGCTTCACATCTTGCAAAACGTATCGACTTTTCCCTTTTGGCTGTCATTTATATTCTATTAGTAACTAGAGTTAGTTGATTGTTGTAAGGTATTATTTTTAAAATTCATTTTCTTCAACTACTTTTTCCCTAAGTTAGACCATAATTATCTTTGTATTCTACTGTGGCAGTGGCTTTATGACTAGTCTCTTATTTGTATCTCAATATCAGGTCCATCTTGAGCACTACAATCATACTGACATTCTTAGTGCATCCATGTACAACATAATCACTCATCATTCACCTAACAATTTGTGAATTTTTGTGCTCCCATTTCTTCATTCCTTCATTTCCTACATGAAGACACCCTTTTTCTCTATCTCCATCATCCAACTTAATGTTCTCATCTTTCAAGATCCAAATGCAAATGCTTGATGGCAAACTTATTACACTCCAAAATTAAGCTCCAATATTTTGCTTAAAAACATTTAAGTCTAAGACCTGTTGAAATCAACATGCTTGAGTTTATGGTTAGAAAGCATTTGCAATTACATAGCTGATATTTTTCACTTCAGGGAGAAGTATACATTGAAAACAAGCATTTGGAAGCAGTTACCATATGCATGCCTGTTGGAAACTGTGTGAAACAATAGATCCATCAGGCAGACTTTAGAGTATTCAATAAATGTCAGAGCTTTTCCATTGTATAAAACAGAAAGTTTGAACTCTGGAGTTGACCATGCAAAATTTCTAAGTTCAGGTCCCAATTTAATTTCCAAACTTCCTCATTAATTTTTTTAATCAAATATCTGCACTGGTCAGTAGGATCTTTGTTTCTAGAACATTCTATATCTTGAAGAGTGTGCATTTTTTAAAATAATGTTTCTTTCTCAGTAGTTTTTGTTTTGTTTCTGTCTACATTAATCCTACTCATTTTTAAAGGAATAGTTCACATGTTACTTGTTCTGTGTGAACTTTTTAACTATACCACAATTTCTTCCAAAAGCAAATAGGAAACCCATGATCATATATCATAGAATAGATCATTTAGAAATATATAATTGTAGAATTAATTAGATGAATCTTCATTAATTATATAATGATAAGAAGAGATGTAGACACTAATCTAAGCTCACATAGCTCATATAAAATATTCGGCACACTGTTTATCAGAACCTACACCAGACAGAAGACCTCTTCCACTTCCATTTCATTTCTAGGTGTACTAAATTTTCCACTTTTCATGACTAATTAACTTCTTATGCATATAGGGTTTCTCCCCTTATCTCAGCTTTAAGCATCTTTAAGTGCCCAATTCATGTTTTATACTCCTTTGTATTTAGCACAATACTTGGCAGAATAAGTACTCAACAGAGTAAATTCTGCATAGTATCTGTCCAATGCACTTTTATTTATTTTATTAAAGACCCTAGGATCAACATTAAACTTTAGTCTGTAGTTCCCAACAATAGCCCTTAGACCATCATTACTTCATCTGCTAAAGAGCAGAAAAACTTGGATCCCTCCTCCTTGTTTTCCTTGTACCCTACTTATTTATGCTGTCTGCAGTAATTGCTGTTTGGGAAGTTCTTGAAGTCTAAGCCAAAACCATTTCTGGAAGGTGAACCATTTTTAGCTAAAACGTGGAAAACAGATTTTGAATCTCATCTCTGTGTCAGCATATAGTATTTTAAAGCTAATCTATTCAGTTTCATTTTTTCCTATTTTTTTTAAACATTAAGGACACTCTGTGAAAGTCCTTTCTCCTAATATTTATTAGATTCAAGGTTTGTTAAACAGGAATATATAAATTTTAATGCAGATTATTTCAACACTATGGCAAAATTGTAGATTGAATACCTATGTTCACAGTGATAATTGAAGGAATTTATTAAGTATTTCGTTAGAGATGAGTTTATATCATATGAAATAGGTAAGGCAGGTTTCATTAGCTCTATTTTATTGGTCAGGATAAATGAGTTTCAGTAACTTGCTCAGCAATTCCCAAGCTAGTAAGCAGAGCTGGATTGGAACCCAGTTCTCTTGTCTCCCTTCCCACTTCTCTTCCTATTACTTTGTGGCCTGTCCCCAATTGGCAAAGCAAGGCCTGTTCTGGCTGGGGATGGAGATAGCCTGTAATGCCTGCCAAGGAGGCATATTGAGTGGGATGTACTGAATCTTTCGGTTGCATCAGGTTCTGCTGTGCATGTACAAATTTCGCCAGAATCAGCTTCTTTCATCAAGATGTTCAATTTCTAGAGATGAAATTTAATAGAATGAAATTTCATCTAGTCCACGGTTAGTGGACAGGAAATAAAGTAAAAATACTCTGTGTTGGATAACCTCCACAACAAAGATGGAGTAAATTTTTGTGGTCACTACAAGAAAACTTTAATTTGGCAAAACTCAATTCCTAAGAAATCTTGATTAATGGAAAAATTGGGGAGAATAGGAATATGACAAGAAAGTAAGCCAGAAGTGCTATGTGTGCGTGTAACTTCTAATTCTTTCTCTAGTTCCTTGGCTCTCTCATAAAAGTGATCTTAGTCTCAGTGATCTTAGATATGTCATATCTTAGATGGCTAGATCAATTGAACACTATGGGAGCATTTATGAAGGAATAGGAAATGCTTAATAATAAAACTCAAGTTTGCTGGTTTGGGATTCTAGGAGAATGGGGAAGACAATCACTAGGTTGTTGTTTTTTTTTTAAAATTTAATTGGTATGACAGGTGTTTGAAGCACAATTTTACAGGAAACAGAGGGTAGAAGGCAGTTATAGGAACCATTATAAATGAGTGAATAGCTCACTTCATAAAGAGGACTGGAAATGAGAAATTCCTGAATATCTTTTCTCATTTTTTTTATTTTGCCAACTCCGGCACCCTAGGTCACAGAATAAGAAACATTGAACTGGTATCCTGTCATATTTCCTTTTCTACTACTTTTGATAAAATTTCTTCTAGCTCTCTATTTGCCTTTCTTCAGCTGTCCCAGCCTTGTCCAGCAGGCTTTAGAACTTTCCCAGCTTCTGCATTTTAATTACGAGATGTTTGGTGGCTGCCATTTCTTCAAGGACCAAATGCTGTAGGATAGCTAACTGCCGAGTTAGAGCTCACATCACAGGCTGCTGACAGCAGCAAAACTTGGTGAATCAAAGATTCTTAGATCCTGTGGTTTGCAACCTTATTACAAGTCATGTTTGGGTAGCCCTTGACTTCATTATTCAATGACAGAAGGGAAGAGCAATCAGATAGATGAAAACTTTTGTTTCTTTTCTCCCTGCGTGAAGTCTTGTGAGGTAGATCAAGGAGTTACTGACAAGTTTGTCTCTGGCTTCTCTCCTTTTCCCCATCTCCCTGTTCTAAAAATGTCCTTTCTCCAAACACACTCACAATATGTAATACTCCTTTATTTGTGCAGAATCAACTCTCATTATGCATGTAGGTTTTATCTGCAACAAAAATGTAGTACCAAGTGGGCCTGCCTCTGTGGTCATATGATGTTTATTCATGTAAGGCAAACTAATTTCATTGTTTGTCCAAGAAAAAGCATCACCAAAAAGGCAAACCTGTAATCAAAATTTTTACTCAGGCATTGACAAGTTGCATAGAAATTAATAGCACACAACATATCATTTTAGATGATCAGAACAATCTCCTCTTTCTGCTGGGACAGCTATTAAGGCACTATGGTTGTTCTTCTTTATGATATACAAGAGCTGTCTGGAAAGTATCCAGCCATGTAACCTGAAAAATAGGGGCATTTATGGCTGGATTGTTTTCTGGACAGCCCTCATATGTAGTCATATGTATTATATGTATCCATGTGTATATGTATGCATGTATGTATGTATGTATATATGTAGCATAGTGGAATAGGTCATGCTCGTGAAATACTCATAATAAATAGGAAGTAAAAATGTTAAATCAAATTCTTAATTAACTAAGTGTTGAATCCTCAATTAACCAAACAACTAAAAGCACCATTTAATTATCATTACACTAAAGGTTATCATTCCAGTTTAAAGGAATGCTCCCATTCTGTCCATTTGGCTTTACTTTTCAGAAGAGCACAGAGCACTGGTAATAGAGGAGAAGACAAAGGGACCGGATAGAAGGGGTACAAGGACAGGGAGAGAGGGTTATAGTTGGCATCTTTAGAGGCCTGTGCTTGCCTCAGCTGACGCCATTAAACCATATTTGGATTGCAGTGTCACTTAACCCCTAAGAGTCTAAATGGGCTAGGTAATAACCAACACTTCTTTCAGCCATACTATGATTATTTAAAACCATGCAGATCATCACTGTTGCTGCCTTTCTTTTGAACACATTAAAAATAAGTTTAAGAACTAGCAGCACCAGGGATCCTGTAAGGTCTAAAGGGTTTTCCGTGGTGAAGATTTAGAGGTGAAGGCTCCCACTGGTTAGGTAGCAGTACACATGGCTTTCAGAAGTCAGCAGACAACATTCTTATAGTGATACAATCTTAATTTCCATAAACTATACCAGGATATTAATAAATTCTTAAGTACTCATCAGAAAAAAAGATAGCGAGAGAGTCTCAGAAGATAATTTCTCTTTTAAGAGTAATGATATAATGAAGATATTTTCTAAAAGCATCAGCTACAAGCAAAATGCAGGAAGTCTGCTTTATTTGCTTAGAAGGCTCTTGGACTATCAATGTCGAGATCATTATATTTAAAGCTCTTTGAGGAATCTTAAGCATGAAACATGCTCCATAAAACCAAATTCTATTCTAGCTTATTCAACCTCAAAGGTCATGGCTGATGCTTCCTTTTCCATAATCACTGCTTTTCAGAGTGACACACCTGCTCCATGGTACTACAAGGCACAGCCTGAGTTTAAAGAAAAATAAAAAAGACTGAATAACAATTCTGGGCTTCATAAATGCATCCTCATGACAACACCCTGCCATCAGAGGCACAGACCACAGAGATAACCCAGCTGGTACGCCTTACTTTCCAAAGTCATAACCCTAATGCATCCCAGTGGAGAAAATGAAGAGATTTATTATTAGTTCTGAGCTAATGCTGATCAATGAGCAAAATGCCATGAGGTTGTAGCCAAGATCATATATGCTTTCCAAGAAAAAAATAAAAGGGAAGAACAAGGGGGAAAGGCCTACAAAATATGCAAGAGAAACACAGGGGAGAATAAAACCTCTTTTGTTAGAAAACTGTCTCTCATGACCAAGAGCAGTGCTCCACCATCTGCTCTCTGTACTGTGGTCTCATAGTGCAAATGCCTGTCTTGTACAACAAACAAACAAAGCATTGGGAAAAGGGAACATTACCCAGATAATTCTCCTAATATCAGGTAGGTTTGTCAAGAATCTGCAGGCCTCTGTTCTAGTGTATATCCACCAGTCTCAGATCAATAAGAACAAACTCTCAATGGAGCAGCATCCTACTGCAGAGAGTGGAAAGGACAGGGACTTCGGCCTTGAGGGAAGACGGCAAGACAAACCTAAAGCGACCGAAAGAGATACAGAGAAAAATGAGCATGGCCACTAGAAGCCCAGTGGAAATATATTTAACGTACAGCATTCCTATCACCTTGCTGTGAGATTGGGTTTGCATCTTAATTACCAGATGGTGTTCCCAAGAAATCCTTCCACCCATGGGGGAACTGCTGTGGAAGATTTGTAGCAGTGGCAATGCCAATGATAAAAGTAAATATCTTGGGAGAGGAAATGTGACTGTCACATGTGCAAGTGCATACAGCAGCAGGTTGAATGGATGAGAGAAGTTAGAACACAGAAAGAGTTGGTGAGTTTCCAAATGCAAAGGTCAGGCCCGTGGGAATGCTGAGTCTGAGAAGACAAGAAAAACCAGGAGGATGCTAGAACCAGATTTAGGCAAATGGTCAATTGCCAGCAGAAACTCAGGGCTGCAGGGCAAAGACTCCCTGGAAGCAAAAACAGGAAATTTATTAATACCAGATCTGAGGAAACAGAGAAGTAGCATAAAGATAAGCAAGGACACAGCATTAAAAAGAAACTAAGTAGTGAGTGTAGGTCTATCCACGGTCACCTCCCTTTATGTCCCTGTTAACCTTTCGGAGAGTCTACCATGAGTAAGATCAGTCAGGAGACTGGTAGCCGATGCAAACTGAGAAACAGCTGGACTGACAGCAAGCGCGGTTATGAGAAGAGATAGGTGATAAACTACAGGTGTCCACCAGCGAAGACAGTCACATAACCCACTAATGTAAAACCTAAAAGCCACTTTTTAATGCTAAACCTTAAATATGCAAGGGATAAACTTGCCTAGTGTTGCCTTACAGCTGCCGAACCGTCTGTTCCCCTGTGCCTCCCCCATGACATCACAAGGAAGTGTCTCGGCAAACAGACCTGATGGAATGATACAGGTAAAAGCTTCCTAGAGGGGTGTCTTGGCAAACTGAGACCCAATGAAATGATATCAGGCATTCTCCCTTAATGAATGTTTTTGTAATAATAGTGACTCCATCCCCTGGGGTTATGTGCTGGTGTGTGAAGGACTATGTGCTGGAGCACAATGGGGACTTTTGGGAAAAGCAGCTTAGAGGCACAAAACTCACAGACCTTAGAAAAAATCAGTTTCACTTCCTTGTATGCCCATTAATAAAAGCTATGTGTTGGCCTGATTCGGGGCTCAGTCCTTGAGACTTGAGTCTCTTGGCCTCACTTGTACTTTATTCTTGGCTACTGTCTTTCTTAACTTTGTGTCACCTTCCTTGTTTTCTCACAGCTCTTGTTGTGCAGGACGTGACAACACAGTAGTTAAGCTTATGCATTAAAATGGACATGAGTTTGAATCCTGCTTCTGTCTCTTAGGAGGACGGTGATCTCAGGCAAGTCCCTGAATCCAGATTTTAATGAATACCTCATAAACATATTTCTAACGTTCAATGCAATATGCTGCGTAAGATTTGGATCATAGTACCAGTATTCACTTGCTCAAAATGTTTTATCTACTGAGTCCATAATGAGGCAAGTTCTACCCTAAGCACCAAAGATTTGGGACAGAATGCCCCAAACCCCCTGCCACCACAGTGCTTACATTCTGATATGTACATTTAGTTAGCACCAAGAAAACATTAGCTTTTAGTATTATTATTTAGTGCACCACTTAAATTAGTGCTACTGCTATTACTATGCAAATTAAATTTTCTACTGGTATGATGAGAATTGGCATGCCCAGTATACAAACTAATAAAAATGAGATTCAAATAATAAAAAGATAACTGTATATTGACCTGAAAGAAAAGAAAGAGGGACGGATCATAGGGTGAATTCATACATATGCCCACACTCATACACACACTTTCATGTGGACTCATGTGCACTGGGACAATTTAGACATGCTGAAAGAATAAAATTTAGATAAGTTAAATAAAATCAAGAATAAGACTGGTATCAATTCAGAGGTCTTAACAAATACAAGATAGGAAAATGAAGTTAACTGACATTATCATTGGAAAATATACACAAATATTTATTTATTTATTTAGATAATATACTTGAATGTTTTATTTTAAAATTACTAATATTAAGAGGTGAATTTGGGGAGATTCATAGATACTTAACATAAAAATCAATCATTGTTTCTATTACATATATGATGTATTCCTGTTACAATTTTTTAAAAAATTATTGAAAACTTAATAAACACAGGGAGACTAAATTATGATGCTTTTAATTTGTTTAAACAAGAGCTAAATAAATGAAAATGTATGGGGAAAATAAATTTACCCCAAATTATTATATAAATATTTTATTTCACAATGGAAAAATGTTATCAAGATTCCCAGTGTAACCAAGAAAAGTGGGAAATGAAGAATAGTTATGAAGGGATGGGCTTATCCGAAATTAGAGCACACAACGAGACTACCATGATCTAATCAACATGGCACTGCCGTAGGGATGGAACAGTATTAGTACAACACAGAGGTTGGAAATCTATGGTCCTGGGTCAGTTCCTGCCTTTGACCAATTTTCATATGGGTTTCATATTTTTAAGTGATTGAAAAAATCTCCAAAATACAAATGATATTTCATGACATGTAAAAATTATGTAACATTTAAATGTTGGTGTTCATAAGTACAGACTTATTGGAATGCAGTACACTCATTTATTTGCATATTGTTTATACTTTGTTGGTAATATATCAGCAGAGTTGAGTATTTGTGAAAGAGGCTACCTGGCTCACAAAGAGTAAAGAATGTAGTATCTGGCCCTTTATAGGAAACGTATAACAAATAGTTTTCTCTCTCTGTTTACGTGTATGTATGTATAAATTTTCTAAAAATAGTTGTAAACAATAAACCATGAAAAAAGCATAAATAATATTTAACCATAAGAATGAAAATATTTTTGTAAAAGGTTAAAAAGTCTGAAGAGATCTACCATAAAGTTAGAGGAGAAAATGCAATATAAGGGTGAGACAAAAGGTTACTATCTAAATTAAAGCTTTACTTTTATCTACTGTCAAGAATAATGACAAGGAATATGAAGATAAAATTCATAAAGAAGCAAAGTCAAATGGCAAAACAAAACAAAAACTTCATGGTAGCTAGGGAAATGCAAATATAAATGTGTTATTACTTTACAACCATCAGACTGTGGAAAATTTCAAAAGAGCATTAGCACTTACTGCAGGTGGAGAAAATGGCTTATGGATATTTAAATTAAAAAAGCCTTTTTGGAAAGCAATCCAGATGAGTATACTGAACACTTGAAAAAATAGACTCATCAATCCTACTTTGAGAACTTAAGAATAATAAAAATAGGGCATAGGGATATATATCTTAAGTTTTGGTGTTGTGAGATTGTACATACGGGACAAAAAGTAAAAGAAATAACCATCAATAGGCATATGATTGGATAGAATATAGTACATCTCTTCTATGGAATGTCACGCAGCCATGACTTTATAGGAATATGTTGTTAGCCTAGAGAAAAAATTGAGTGGGTGAAGGCATAGAGTACTATTATTATTTACCTGAAGAATGAGATAGAAAATGTCAGCAAAGAGAAGGGCAGGGGAAAGAAAATTCTTAAAAAGGTAATAAACAACAAAAAGGACTATCTGCTATACCCTACAGATGTCAGGATTGCCTTGATGTATTTGTGAATATACTCGTATACATGTATCTGAATAAAAAAATTTCAGAAATACTTTCTGATACAATTTTGTTTCTGTTTTGTTCCACATTTTACAATAGCCTTGACTTTGTATATTTTATCAATGTTTTCTATCAATGTAGGTTAATGAATTTGTATCCATGTCAAATGTTTCTTTTGCACTGTGAAATGGTCCTCTTTATGATATTTAAATTTTCATCCTTGCGATTTTTAGATCACATTTAATATCTACTGAACTGTTTACCCTCACATAACCCCTTCTTTGTTGTTGTTGCATGTTTTTGTTTTTGTTTGTGATCAAATATTTAACTGATGTCTCTTCATTCGTGTAAATTAAATTTTCTTCACTTTTGCACCATTATTGTGATACTTGACTTCGTTTTGCTCATACATTGATGCTAATTCTTTATGTTTTCTTTATGTATAGAACATATTTGGTAGAAAATACTTATTATATTTTTATTAGTAATGGCCCCCTCCTCTTCCTCCTCTTCCTTTTTCATTTCTTCTTCCAGAGACGAAAGTCTACATAGGCTATACTTTCATTATCTAGTGGTCTATATCCAGTATACATTCTACTACTTTTTAAAAAAATTTATTTCTTCTCCTTTCTGTTTGTTTTTCCAAAGCCATCTTTATACCAGTGACTTTAATTCATATAATGGCATGTCTCCCACTTATGTCTCCCACTGAGAATTCAATTCAGGTGCTTTGTTATTCACTTTTACTTCACATCCTTAATTGATTTGGTTTTCATGCTATAAAAGCAATGCACTGTATTTCCTTCTGAGTGCAATAGGGAGTCACCAGTAATGAGCACACCACCTAGCACACAGGAAAAATTCAGTTAATATTAGTGTTTATTCAATCAGTCATCCAATAAATGCTTATTGAACACCCAAAGGACTATGTGCCAGACACCTTCCCGTGTTGGGATTTATGAAAATAGTGAATAGAGTCTGGAATTACTCTTCTCTCTTGGATACGCCCATCATCTAATGGGAAAACCAAAGATCAGTAAGAGCTAACGCACAAATGTGACATTGCAGCTGTGTTAGTGCTATGAAAGGGACACATTGGTGCTGGGGGGTCTCTGTGGGGAAGCGGCATGCCCTGAGATCTGAAGGAAGAGTAGCCACGGAGAGCAGGTGAGTGGTAAGAAGAGAGTTCCAGGCAACAGGAGAAACTTGAGAAAAGATCTTGAGGGGGAAAGCCCCGAGGCTTGACTGAGAGACTGACAGAGGTCAGGTGTCCTGAGCCACGTGTGGACACATTAGTACAAAGGCCAAGCTGGGCTGTTTGCCAACATCAGCTGCCAGCCATGTGAGTGATTCCTCTCATACACAGAACCCCATGGAACCTTCCGATGACTCCAGTCTCAGCTGGTATTTGGATGAAACTCCAATAAGAATCATTCAGCTGAACCAAGTCCATCATCAGAAATGTAAGACAAATTAAAAATTACTCTTTTAAGCCACTAAATTTTGAGATAGTTTGCAACCCAGCAATTGAAAACTGAAATAAAACAAAAGCAACAAAAAACAAACCCAACAATATATTACGAGGCTACAAATCTGAGATCAGGGTGCCAGCATGGTCTGGTGAGGGTCCTCCTTTGAATCACAGACATGTCATTGTATCCCCACGTGAGGAAGGGGCTCAGAAGCTCTGTGGGGTCTCTTATAAGAGCACTAATGTCATTCATGAAGGCTTCACTCTCATGACCTAATTTTCTCCCAAAGGCCCCACCTAGAACATCATCACCTTTTAGGGTTTCAACATATGAATTTGGGGGGACACAAACATTCAGATCATAGCAGTGTTCAAAACAGAGAAGCAAGAAACAGGTGTTCACAGCGGGCACTGTGTGAGCTGGGTCTGCCCAGGAAAACCTCTCTGGACGTGGCTGAGGTTGCCTTCTATGTGGCCCGGAATAATGCCCAGGACACTCTCTGTGCACAGAAGG